>PVJH01007064.1:0-96201 GCA_004026705.1 Nesogale talazaci | reverse complement strand
TCCCTTCTTGCCCCACTATCATGATCCCAATTTTACCTTGAAAATCTGGCTAGACTACTGGATGTACACTGGTACAGATATGAATTGGTAACGGGGAATCCAGGACAGATCCACCCCCTCAGGTCCTGTGATGAGAGTGGCCAAACCTGGAGGGTGATGAGACGCGGGGGTAGAAAGGGCGGGGACGCGTCAAGACACATCTTATTCCTTCCGGGTTTTGCTTTATTGAAGGACTTTGGGGAAGAAGGAGAGAAAGACACTTCTAAATCTAATCTAGGACAAAGAACATGTAAAAGTTATGTGTCTTCAGGAAAATCCTACATTTTTTTACATCATCGCCTTGATGACTGGATCAGATATAGTAAATTACTCATATATTTGCGTAAGGTTAGGCATAGGATCTGAAGATTTCTCCAGAGGGAACCTGTACTGAGAATTAAACTGGGTGCTCTACTCTTGAAAGCTCTACTAGCTCAGAGTATCAACAAATTTAAATATGAATGACAAGATTTGGAGGTCGGTGTAGATTTTATGGTAAACTCTTTTTAAATGACATCATATGTTGATATAATGAACCGAGAATTAATACTTAATAACTGTCTTTCTTTCAATATTCATCTTTCTTCGCACGTTTTCCTTTTATCTTCCTCTGACTATTTTTATCTATTTCAGTGTCACAAAACATAACTCGGTCCTTCTTAGATTTTTATCCTTTTCATTTATATTCCACCTGAAATAAGTACACCTGGGGACTGGTGATTGACACAGAAAGGAAAGAATCCTTCCTACTTGAATTCTGTGAAAGGAAGGCACCAGTATCTTTTTATATTTCAGACATCTGCATGGGTATAGATGCCCATGTGCACAAATGCACACACAATGATTCATGTCAAGAAATTCATGTGCCTGTGGTTTGCATCTTAATTCACCTGCTTAGAAAGATTCTGTTAGATGGATTGTAATTCACATACTTTTTTATTCTTTTTCTTGAAATTGGGAGGATTTTTCAAACCAAAATTTATATTTTATACTGGATTTTGCCGAATTTTAAGTTTCACAGAGAAACTGATAATTAAATGACTTATTCCTTTTGAGAACTTCTCAGAGTTTATGAAGTTAGGACTAAATCTGAACACAGTCTAAGACTAATGTTCCCTGAGGAAGGGAAAAGATAGGTTCTGGAAGAACCCCTGTCCAGGATAGCGTTGCACTAAGATAATTGGACATCTTGTTTACTTTGAGCTTTTTTACCCACTATATACCAAATAAACTTTAAATAACCAAGAAAAAACCAAGGTCGAAAAACCTCCTAATAGCAATGTAAAATGTCTTTTATCCAGTAGACTAGATTGCACTTTAATTCCTAATTGCTTTCTGTGGAAATAATAAAATGAACACCCAAATCACTACAGAGGCTATAGTATATTATTGTGTTTAGGGAGAAAGAGCTTTAGTGCCCTAAGAAAGCTATGACTTTTCGAAATAAAGACTAGCTCTGGGGTTCCATGCCAAGAGAACTGATGGATGATCTGGAGGGGCCCTACACATTTGAAGGGAAACATAATGCAATTCATCTCGGAGAGAGGTTCCACAACAATTCAGAGAACCATAGCACTCATTTCGAAGCAAGTGCTACTTCCCAAGCTGATGAAAGCACCTATAATCACATTGTCTTCTTCAGATCTCTTTTTTAAAAAAATAATTGACGTGTCGCATATGCTGCACCTCAAATTTACATTATTATTTCCAGAAGCTCTGTCTTCCTAACTAAAACTGAACAAAGGTATGTTTCCTACCCTATTTCAAAACAACCCTATGCCCTCCCTTCCAAAGCTGTGTACATCTAATGTTTTTAAAGGAATCACATGGCCTCATTTTAAGGTTAAGATCTCATTCATGGACTACCAAAAATGTTCTCAGTTCAATTATTTAAGTTCTCACATCTAATTGATTCCCAAGGTCCCCGCCGACAGAAAGAGGTTACAGCTGATCAGCTAGGGCCTTTTCTGCCTCAAAGATCCAGAGATGCTTACCGTTCAGAAACATTGAACACCTTTCATTTTAATCTCTCTGAATTTTAAAGGCCTGTCTGTACTCATTCTTGTAGAGAACGGAAATAGTTTCCTACCTTCTGATGCAGTCTGCCACCAGGGTTCCCAAGGATCACTGGCATCACATTTGCAGAGCAAAAGACATCTTTCTTTCAATGTAATTGACGTTTCTGTTTATACAGACACATTTGTTTTACTCATCATTTATTTAAACAATGCAAACAGAAAATATTAACAGCTCTACCCTCCTTCCTTGATCTATCTAATATAGAGATAAATCAGATATATTGGTGGGAAAATTATTATATTTTAGTTTGTATCCTATAACCATAACTCCCCTGCTCCCTCCAATTTTTTCAGCCCCCAAACTGCATTTGAAAACCATCCTTCAGGTCCATGACAATTGAAATAAGACATGAATATTAGGATCACACATGGAAGTTTTATAATCATAAATAGATAAAATGTAAAAGTCTGGGTTTCTGTTCTTGTTAGTGTTGTTTAATTTCAAGTCTAAGTATATAGACTCTCAACAAAAAGAATTTCTAGGTTTAAAAATAAATCACTGAGGCATACTCGAGCAGAGAATTAAACTTCTATACATAGAAGTTGTCTGATTTTCAAACTTTGGTGACTTGGGTGTTGCTGTGATGCCTACGGTTATATTACCAGACCTTGAGATGCCAGCAGGGCCACTGAAGGTAAAGTGGTTTCAGCAGAATTTCCAGATGAAAAATAGAGAATGGACTGACAACATCAGAGGAATTGGCCACTGAAAATCCCATTTATAGCACCAACACATGGCCAAGGATTGAACACCTAATGAACAGAAGCACAATATTGTCAGAGGCAGTGCCCAAAGAGAAGTCCCTCAGGGCAGAAAGGACTCCCAATATGACAGAGACAGAACTACCTCTGGACAGTAGCGCCGAGAATCAGGTCGCAGATGGAGTCAAGCCTTCGGAAACTTCACTTGGTGATGGGGAAAAACTCAGAATGAAAAGAAACAGCTGCACACATCAATGAAAAATTGGAACTTACAACGTCCACCATTTGGTGCTAAGAAAATGATGGCTGCTGCTATTGCTTGGTGCCAGTGAGTCTGTCTGACTCTACAACTGTAGACACAGCACAAGGAAACACTGCCCGGTCCTGTGACATCTTGACAATGGTACTGATGCTTGAGACTCCGATGACAACCACATGGTCAACTGAGCTCCTGGAGGGCTTTCTTCTCATTCGCTGCCACTCTACTTAGTGGCTACATGTTGCACTGTGATCCACAGGGTTGACAGTTTGACACCACTGGTCTCTCTGCAGGAGAAAGGAAGGGGTTTTACTTCTGTTAAGAGTTACCATCTGCAACACTCAGAGCCCATTTCTACCTTGTACTAGGTCATCACTAGCTATGAGTCAGCATCAAATCAATGACAGCAGAGAACATTGAAAATTGTTCAAAATGAAATTAATTGCACTAAGATCAATAATGCAGGCATGAGTGAGTCAAAAGGATGGATATTAGTTTGAGCCGGAAAACCATACAATTTACTATGGTGGAAGTGAAATAATCAAGAGGTGTGGCATCTTCATTATAAAAAAGGACATTTCAAGACCTAGCTTGAAGTACAATATTGTCTATGGTAGTATAATGTCTATCAGCATATTACCAAATTTGTGTAAAGCCATTGTGCTCTCAAAGATAAGATACAAAGTTGGAGATGAAATGTTAAACTTTTGCAAGATGAACTGTTTTCTCAACACAAATATCCTGCCTCTACAGCTCAAAAGATGATATGTGTAATTCTCCAGGTGAGAACAGGGAAATCAGATTAAGTATATCTGTGGGAGATCATGGAAACTTGGATATCAGCAGCTAAAACCAGGGCAGGGACTGATTGGAAAACAGAATACAGTTTTATAGAAGTAGAACAAGTTCATGAGAGTCAGAGTGTACAAGCTTATGGACATCTCACTTGAATTTGGGAACCTCTAAAAAATATATGTGATGCATTGAAGACAAATAATCATAACACCTCATGAGCTACAAAACGCCATATTTGAAGAAACCAAAAGGTCATGAAAACCACAAGAAAGAAAGAAAAGATAAAGGGGGTTATCGGAAGTAACTCTGACACTTGCTCTTCAACACTGAGGAACTAAGGCCGATGAATGAAAGGATGACATCAAAGTGTGAAGAAAAAAAAAAAAAGAATTGCACTGAGGAAAGGACTAAAAGTAAAATCAAGCCTCCAGTAGCAATAATGAAAAATTTCATGGGCAAAATGTTGAAGGGTGCAGGCATCATCAAAAGAAGATGCTAGAAAGGTAGATGACAGCACCCTGGTTGCTGAACGTGAGGACGACTTGTAGCACTTGCTGATGAAGGCCAAGGACAACTTTCCACGCAGACAACACCTGCATGCAAGGAAAACCCAAACCCTCACGAAGAGCAGTAGAAAATATCATTATAAATGGGGAAAAAAAGAATTTGTCAATGTTGTGCTGTTTGGATCCACAAGCATGTCTCATGAAAGCTGCAAACAAGCGATTTGATGAAACATGGCATGATATAACTGTGCTGCACAATACTTTATTAGAATATGAAAAAGCAGGGACATTGCTTTGATGTCTCAGAAGTTCCTGATCTAAGCCATGCTATTTCCAATAGCCTCATATACATGGGAATGTTGGACATCACATAAAGAAAACTGAAGATCAAGTCAAGGTTTTGGAGCTGTTGTGTTGTCACTAAGTATTGAAAGTATCATGGACTGCTGAAAGGAAGAGCTCATCTGTCTGGGAAAAAATACAGCCAGAATGTTCTTCAGAGGCAAGAGTGACAAGACTGTTTCATGTGCGTTTAATGTCCAGTCAGGAGAGACCAGATGCTGGAGTTGGATGTCATGATTGGTAAAGTGGAGGGGCAGAGAAAGCAAGAGAGGGTCTGAAGGAGCTGGAGCTATACGGCGGCTGCACCAGTGGGCTCAAACAGAAGAACAATTGTGAGTGGAAACATCTGGTGGTCTGTCCTTCTACTGTGCATTGATTCTCTCTTAGTCATTACTGGCTCAACAGCACCTGAGAGTAACAGGTAATGGGGACTATGAAAACTGTTTTCTCCTTGAGCTAATTGTCCAAAAATTCACATTCCATTTCACCTTTTATCTATGGAAATCTACCCTTAAATTTACGTGGAATACTTGTGGCGAAAATAAAAACCATTTTGAAAAATAGAGATGTTGTACTATCTCTGCATTCATTCTAAAGGACGCAAAGATGTGATCAAGAGACCTACAGTGTCATATGGAAGTTCAAAGACCATCTATTCTCCCGACTCTTACCCAGTGATATTTTATACTATCCAGAAGACTGTAGCTATTGCTATGTATTACTTAAATTCCAATAATTCTAATTCTGCCTCTTTACCCATTTTGTAGTCTTTGAATTAAAATCTCAAAGACTCATTTTTTTTCTTCTAAGTAGGAACAGGCTTATGACACCTATTTCACTGGGATGGGTAACAAAATTAGGTTAATTATGCAAATTGCATGACAACAGGAAGCCATTCAAGTGGCCAGTACATGCATTAGCTTTCATGTCATTTAGTAAGCAATCAGGACAATGTTTCACTTCATAGCCCAAAGAGAACAGCAAAAGTGACAATTCAGTCCTCTCCTAGAAACAGCATCTAGCTTTTAAACCAAGATAAATGGTTAAAAAAAACCCACTGGGTAGTTTATTGGGTGTTCCGGTACACACAACAAACAATTCTGAGTCAACAACCTCATGGGGGTATGCTACTGTGTGGTAAAGGGTAAAAACAAATGCACTCACTAGTCTCTGTACGTCTCCATAGAGGACAAATGATTTTCCTGGACAATGTTGTCCAATATCCAATATAAAGTCAAATCAAGCTCTTTAGATCATTCTAATAGAATCATATAGTGCCACTGTCACCTCTATTTTGGAGGAATTTAAGTAGGATATAAAAAAAGAGTACATAACATCACCTGAAATAAAAAAAACATACAAAACTGTTATTATTCTTCCCCCTATGTACCTTGACTTTTCTCATTATGATTGATCTCTTACCAAAAACCAAGGATTAGCAATAAAAGCAAGTATGCGAGTTTCCTTTTAAAATATACTTTTGTAGTTATTTTTAATAATGGAATGTTAGAAGGAAAAAATCTTATTACACTGACAGAATAGTTGTCAGTTATGCCCATTCATTTCATGGAATTTTATGCTTACATTGAAAAAATAATAATCAAGTAATTTTAGCAGCACGGGAACATTATAAGAAAATATTCAATAAAAATGAGGTTTGAATACAGTTTCCCTCAGAAACATAGAAGAATGAAAAATTTTAGAAAGTCTATAAGACAATAAGCAAACTTAATAATAGCGCTCTTAGAGGCATAAGGTGATTGTTTCCCTAATATTGTTTCCCCAATATCATTATTATGGCATATTTCTTTTATAATTCAAGATTAAAAATTACTACCACAGTCAACTATGGAAGAAAGAACAAAGGCTCTATAAATGAACCAAAGCCTTGGGAATCTGAATATTTTACAATTATGTTTATTTGCATTATTGAAAATTTGAGTGCATTCTTATGTGTCTGACAGTTCATGATTTATTTGACAAATTATTGCACATTCTGAGTGAGAAATAAAAGACCTACCACATTTTTCGGACCATAAGGCACCCCTGACCATAGGACACGCCCAGTTTTTAGAGCAGGGAAACAAAAAAAAATTATTCTGAACCAAATATTACCAATATACTGAAATGTTCTGGGGTACCACACCTTTGTAATAGAAGATGCAACTTCTTCGCCCCCCCCACCCCCACTTTTTTTGGTGGGGGGGAGTGTGTGTTATGGTCTTAAAATACATTAAAAAACATGCTTTCAAACATTACCTTATAATGTTACAAGAGTATACGTCAAATAAAGACATTAGCTAGGTTTTCACATGTTAACTAGAGAACAAAGAGTTACAATCATATGCTATAACACCCGACACAGAAACAAAATAATAATAATAATAATAATAATAATAATAATAAATACAATGGCAACCAATGAAGTCATATCTTATTACACAATATTAAAGCAAGATCCAAAAAGGATTGCAAGGGAAACACAGAATGTGATAGGTATCTGGAAACAATGCAAAAAAGGTTCAATGCTCATGTTGCCCATTGTTTTTACCTACTTACTGCTGTGGTGTGTGGAAAAGTTGAGGTTTGATACTCCCATAATATGTTAAACTCCCAAAGCCACAGGGACAGATGTCCCCTCTCCCACAGGGTGTCTGAGTCACACTCCTTTAGCTGGCAGTGAGTAGAGTGTAGTTTTGTGGAGTGCTGGCAGCATAGTGCTTTACTCCTTAGGTTGCTCGCCACAAGGGCAGCAGATTGAAATGACCGGCTGTTCTACAGGAGAAGGAAAGGTGAGGTATTCTTTCGTCTCCAAAGCTCAGAAGGAGTGGTCCATCCTGTGCTGGAGGATCTCGATGGGTTGGAAGCCACTGGTTGGCATGGAGATTCTGAGTGAGTGTCGCTGTCATACAGCATCATGGCCACACCCCTTTGGAAACTGCAGAGTTGACACTTCCTTTTTAGGATAGAGGCTTTTCCATTTCCCATGATCCTTTGTTCTTCAGTTTCCTCTTCTTTTTTAACTTGGCTGCTCCACATCTCTGACCTTTAGTCATTTAAGGACCAGCAGCCTCTGCTACCTGAGCGATCTTTACAAAGAATTTTAGCACTTCTCATAAGTGCCTAGGGCCTGCACAGTACCTTTGAGCTTTGGCCTAAGACACTCAAATCTCACTTCTTGTGCTTTGGCAAGCCTACGTTCCCAACAAGAACCTCAACGCTTTCCTTACTGCCAGGATGAGCTGCCATCTCATGCAGCTTCTTTTGATGGATATTCACGGCCATTGCGGCAATTCTGATTCACAGCAATCCTAAAGGGCAAAACAGAACCACCCCCTAGGCCTTCTGATAATTTAAGCACTTAGGGGAGTAGAAAATCTCTTCTTTCGCTCCTTAGAAGCTGGTATATTAAAAGTGCTGACCTTCAATGAGCAGCCTGATGTACAATCCCCTACACCACCAGGGATACTAATCCAGAAGAATAAGACCTTGGTAAAGCACAAGGGCAGCAAAAATACAAGAAGACCCTAGAGATGAATTTAGACAGTGACTTCCAAAATAGGCTTAACACTTCACAACCACTGTGAGCATGAGTTGATCTCTATTTACATTGAGTTCTAATCCATACTAAAGGCTGCACTTCTTGATCTTTGTCAGCAAATGCTTCATATCCTCCCGATTTCCAGCAAACAAGGTTGTGTCATCTGCATATTGAAAGTTAGTAAGTCTCTCTCCTTCCAACCCTGATACCACATTCCTCTTCAGATAATTTGGTTTCCCTGATAACTTACTCAGTATACTTTGAATAAAAGTGGTGCGAGGATGCACACATCATTCTTGATTTTGAACTATGATGCAGTGTTTTGCTCCCAGTGGGTTGCTTGGTTTTCCTTTTACTTTGTACACATGAAACCACACCAAACTCACTGCCATTGAGTCTATTTAGTCTCACAGAGACTCCATAGGACAAAGTGGAAACATTCTGGAGGATTTTCAAGACTAAATTTTTATAGGCATGGGTAGATTCATTTTTCTCCTGCAAAGAGTTTGGTGGTTTCGAACCGTCACCTTCATGCTTAGCTGCCCAATGGATAACCAACTAGTTAGCCAGGACTTCTGTATCACTGTAAATCTGGATCATATGAAGGGAACCTAGCAACAATATTAACAACTCTACTGTCAAGTTGTATCATTCCATAACTGGCAAACGACTTAAGAATCATGGCCCAGTCATGCTGACACATATCATGGTGTACCCGATTCAATTCATATATCCCACGCAACACACACATACAACTTGAAGAGTTACAGATTTAAGTGCAATTAGAAAATAATTCCTAAAAGAAATTATTATCAGGAGAAAAAAAAGGATGTACTTTAGAATGGCACTGAAATATGCTATACAAAAATTAGTATGGCAAAAACCCCAAAATACTAAATAAAACTAATTAATTTCTATTTTCAATATAAATGACAAGCATGATAGTGCCAAAATCTAGAAAATATCTTCATTAAGAAGAATGGAGTATTTAATCCCCATGAGGTAAAATCCTCTTTATACTTAATGGGAAGGTGCCTTAATAAATTCATTAAAAATGGAATGAAAAGATAATAGAATCTTCTCATAATTTTGAAGCCCCCTGTGTGTATGAGATCTTGAAGAAGTTGCTTAAGTAAGGTCTCTTTCTACTTTAGTTTGATATTTTTCAATTGCTATATATGTGTTACCTAGCACAAAAGATTACGATTATGAAGATTTTAGCACATATCATTTTGCACATGTGCAATCTGTGCATGCTGCATCCAGAGGTAGTTGTGCAAACAGAATAAGAGAATATGGCATGGGTTAAAATCAAGAATGACGTGCCAGGATAGCATCCTCTCACCATATGTATTGAAACTGTATGCAGAGAAAATAATCAGAGAAACCAGATTGTATGAGGAGGAAAGTGGTATCAACATTAGAAGAAAGTCTATAAGCATTTGATATGCGGATGACACAACCTTGCTTGCTGAAAATGAGGAGGCTTTGAAGCACTTGCTAATGAAGCTCAAGAACTACAGGGGTTACAATTCAATGTAAAGAAAACCAAAGTGCTTACAACAGCACCAATAAGTAACATCATGATAAACGAAGAAAAGATTAAGGTTGTCAAGGATATTATGTTGCTTGGATCTACAATAAATGCTCATGGACATAGCAGTCAAAGGATCAAATGATATCTTGCATTAAGCAAATTTGCTGTACAAAATTTCCTGGAAGTATTGGTAAGAGAGGACCAAGGTGTGTCTACCTCATGCCATGCAATTTTCCTTAGTTTCAAAGAGATGTGAAAATTTGACATCAATAAGAATGAGCAAACAATTGGTGCATTTGAATTATGGTGCCAATTAAAAAATAATGAAAGTAGCAGGGATTGCCAAAATCTGTCTTGGAAGAACTACAACTACAATTGTCCATCAAAGTACAAATGGGGAAACTTCTTCTCACACACTTTGGACACATTGCCAAGATCACTCCCATGAAGAAAGGCATCCTAAGTGGTAAAGCAGAGGGACAATGAAAAGGAGGAAAACCATTGGTAAGATAGGCTGACACCATGGCTACACCAATGGAATCCCACATCCCAACAATTGTGAGGGTGGCAGAGAACTGGACAGTGTTTTGTTTTATTTTGCAGATGGTCACTATGAGGCAGAACTGACTGAATAGCAACCAGCGATAATGATCTTTGAAGGTCATTAACTATTTCTATGTCTTTTACTACTATACCACACACCAGCAAAACTAACCCCACTTCTTCTATCCTATCACGTTTACAAAAGACAATGGCCTCAAGATACAATGAAATCTCATTCTCTGTCTTTATGACACAAGCACCATACCTAAATATTCTGGAAATATTTAAAATTTATATTATGCATATTAAAATTGATGACGATGATTCCTTGTGTGTGCATACCTGTGTGTGCACACACACCCTATGCTGAGTTGTCCAGAGAAATAAAACAAGTAACACCAATAGAAACTATAGGAAAGAACTTTATATGAAGAAGTAATTTCATATCAAGGAGGCATTCTGTCATCCTTCAACTCAGGCCCATGGTTCTACTGCTAGCAGGGGTCCTCTGTAGACTTAAGTAGCTATATACCAATGATGCACAAAGGGGTAGAAGGGAGATCACAGCCTGATGACGTAGCGTGACATGGATTCAAAGTCAGTGGAAACATGGTGACAGCACATCTCCAGGTCTATGGACACACTGGAGTCTGACCTGGACACAGGTACACATTACCAGCAAACAAGAATGGGAAAGGCCAAAGAAGGAAAGAGAAATTCCCAGTGCCTCTTGCCAAGAAGGCATCATCAGGCTGTCACCTATTGAACGGAGGGACTCCATCCCTACACATTCACACAGGTGCCATGTGGACAGAAACCTAACTGGCACAATATATTAAAATTTTCCTATCTGATGGTTCCAATGAATAATAACACATAATGCTTGAAGGGACTTACTTGTTTCCACATTTTCTACTGAAGATAATCAACACATTTCATTTTTAGCAATTTCCAAAAAAAAAAAAAATACAACTCTAGATGGAAAAAAATCCTTTTAAACAGAAATCTTTTTAACAATATTTTTTTTTTAATGCAACAGAGCAGTAATTATGATATCCCTACATTTAGATCTACAGAAATACTCTTCAATGCACTGTTGGCTAATGTTATTGGTCCCTTTGATGAAATACCAAGTAGACACTAAAGTGACAATTTTGGTGAAATATTTTCATAGCATGTTTTAGGTGGAAATTTTATTTACTATAATATATTTATTCTCTAAGCAATAGATCTACATCATAATGAACTCTGGAAATAACAATATATTCAATGTATTAAATTTATAATATTTGTTAGGCCTTCTGCTAAGTATAGGTTCAGTCATATAATTTTCATAACTACCTTATAAAAGAAGTAGTTTCATGCTCTTTGTTATATGATTATTGCATCTAAAGAAGCAAACACCATATATATTTTACAGTTTCCATAGGAATAAATGAAAAAGTAAAGAGGATTTACCTATGAGTACAATGAATATTAGAGATGAAATGTATGTGTGTGTGCATTTGTGTGTGTGTGTGTGTGTGTGTGAGAGAGAGAGAGAAGCAGAGAATGAGTTTTTAGATTATATAATGAGGTTTTCATATATGCACATATGGTTAGAGTTTTCTCAAAATACTATGTTCTGTTCTATGATCCTTTGTTTTCAAAGTATATAATTCTTAAACAGGAAAAGGGCCAAAGAAATATATTGCAAAGTAGAAGCCAAGACACAGCTTCTGTTTCTAAAAATGCTACATTAGATTTGCAGTTAAATAGTAATAATTATGCAAGGCTATAGAATTTGGGCTCCTTTTAATAACTTAAGTTACATAAATTTGCAATTTGCTTTGCACAGGTTACAATTGAGAATAACACTGTGGTCTTTGTGACCTTCTAAATTAGTTCCCGAGCTCGGTGCTTTCTATATTTCTTATAGAAATATAGTGCAGATTAATTATATTTACTTTATAGAATTCATAAAACATTGTGTGGGTAAAGGTGTATTTTAATTGAGTTATTAACAACTTGTACATTAATGCCGATTGCTTCATGGTACAAAAACAATCTTTTAAAATGAATTTTACATTATTAAAAAGAAGAGTTCTGCATTTATGTTAATAGCAATTTTAGTATAACCTGTGGTAAACATTGTACCCCAAATTTTAGTTTGCATATTGGCTGTAACTAGGTTTAATTTCTGATCCTTTATAAGTACTGATGATCCTGGGTGAGTTCTCACAGCCACAGAGAATCCGGATATGCTTGAGTAGTTACTAGCAGAATTGGTACATCTGCTTGTGGTATTCTGGAACTTCCATTATTTTCAAAGCCCTATGATAGGCACCAATCAACTTGATAGATAGAAATCAGATTCTCCTTTCAGAATTTTCTCCTCACAGAGTGTTTCAATCTATTAGCTCATGAAATTGGCTACACTGTTAGCAAGTTAAAGGCAATATTTAAGTTTGAAAGACAGTGCCTACTTACTATGCAGTACCATTTTGTAAAAATGACATAAGTAGAACTCTATTATTCAAAAGTAAACATTTAAGCAATTAAATGTGTACAGAATGTGTAGGCATTAAAAGGAGAAAAACATATTTTATGCTCCCTGGTAGGTAGCAGAATAAAAAATTTGGGCTATATTTCATTAATATACACAATTACATTTTATTTTCACAAAAAGGGTGGGGGAAGCTCTGCTAAGTGGCACTTTTGTAGTACACTTTTTTCCCAGCTAAGTGAACATCCAGAAACTCACTCTGAGTGAGTACACCCAGTGGTATAGCCTAGGAATTTTCTCTTTTCAGAGTAATTTTTTTTCATAAAAGCAGTTTCACTTGAACCTCTTTTTTGTGTTGGCTGATCTAAGAGAAGTGTGTGTGACTGTGACATTTTCTTTCCTGCTTGGGAAAAAATGTCACAGAAACTGTCGTGGTATTGAACACAGTTTACAAGTTCAGCACTATGGGAAAAACCGCGAGTTTACCTGTGGTTTTCTCATTTCAAAAAAAGTGAAATGTCTAGTGATGACAAACCTTATTCTGGACTACCATCAACTTCTCCAAAGGATGAAAATGTTAACAAAATGCATGTACTTGTACTTGAAGCCTCATGAAGGACCACTGAAGAGATGGGGATGCTGTCTGCATTATCTTGGAGCACTCTCTTGAGTGAATTGTAATGAAAAATTGGCGACTGAGACATGTGTGCCTCGTGTCCAGACTGAGCAGAGAAAAGGAGAGTGGGGTGGAAGCATGCCATGCTTTGAAAGAACAGCTCCACAGTGACCTAGACTCTTTTCCCATGGTCATTACTGGTGATGAAACATAGAGCTGTTCTGAGGACCCCAAAGCAGACATCACTCAAGTCAGTGGAAGACACCATTGTCACCTGTCCCCCAAAACTTGTCAAGTGAAATTCAATATCACAATGATCCTTGTTCGTTCGCTGTTTTGTAATTTGAGCAGAATAGTGCATGTGGGGTTCATTCCACCAAGTCAGACTTTTAATCAAACTTTCTCTTTAGAATTTCTGAAATGTTAGCATTACAGTGTGTGGCAAAAAAGGCCTCACTTGTGGTACATGACGGAATTGCCACCACAATCACATACCTGTTCACACAGTCATCTCAGTGTGTGAGTTTTTGGCAAAAAGCATGCCTCTCTCTTGCCACAGCTACCTTACTCACCTGACTCTGCTGCATGCAACTTCTGGTCTCTGAGAATAAAGAGGGGCATGAAAGGACAGGGCTTTCGTGATGTAGATGAGGTGAAGAAAAAAATGAGGGACTGCTGTCAGTCATCCTAAAGATGAATTTGAAAAGTGTTTCCAAGAATGGAATCACACCTTTGACAAATATATTAAGAGGAATGGACAGTGCTTTGAAGGTAATAAGGTTGTTTTGTAAAACAATTTAAATACTTAGGTGTGGGGAAAAATCCATTTTTGGAAGGTATTTCCTCATATATATGTATGTGTATAGTACACATATATGCACATACACGGGCTTGTGTACTATATGTGCATATGTGTGTTATGGATATATTTGTGTATATACACACATGTACATATATACAGATGTGGCTATATATACACATATCTATGAGAGAGCTCAAAATGTTCACAGACACACTTCATTATCTTTTAATTCCATTTTCTATAAACTCTTTGACGTTTTCTTGGATAATTAGAAAGAAAACTCCTGAATGAGACTCTTAGTATTTACAGAAAATGTAAAACACTTTAACAAAGTAAGTTATTTTATGCATTTTTTCATAAATTAGTCCATAATCATGGGAAATATGAGTTTTGCCAACACATATACATGTATAAGGCTTCAGATGACACTTTACCACAGGCAGTAACAAAATTCTATTATATTCAGGTAAGTTGGAGACATAAGCCATGCATTTTGTTCTTAAACCAATGCCTTTAAAATTCTGTAAAATTTGTCTACAAAATTATTATATACATACATTTCTCTGTAAATCACATTACAAAGCTTGTCTCCCGGAAGCTACATATTGGTTTTTTGTTTGTTTGGTTTTAACTTAGTTGTAGTTTGTGCTTAATGCTAATGTTAGAAAATGTTTCTGTATCATAGAAACTATCAAATAAAGTATTTCCATTATAAATCCATTAAAGACACAGTCCCGTTTGCAAGCTGTCAGATGTGAGGGAATAGCGATCAGATAGGCAAAGGGCAGAATGAAAGTGTCTCCTGAGATAGGTTCAAACGAATAATAAAAATTAAAGGAAGTCTGAGCAGTACTTAAGATGCTGCACATCAGTCTAGAAAGGATTTGTTATCTATTTGAGAAATGCAAAATCCGCCGTCTAGTGAGAATCCAGTGGATAGCTTCTACAATGAATTAGGCTTCTATAACAAAGAAGTGGAAACCCTAGTGGCTAGTCACTAACAGTCTGGTGGTGAACTGCAAGACCAGAACTTTCAAAACACCATCTGCTTCCCAGGAGAAAAGCAGGGTAGTCTATTCCTACAAACTGTTACAGTCTCATAAACTCACACTGGCAGTTCTATGCTGTCCTTTGAACGGATACCAATTATAATGTTGAGAGATGGTGATGACAAAGTGGTTGCATATTTTTGAAAGCATGGGATGTGTCACAAACTCTGAAAAATGTTATAAACAGAGACATGTCATTTACTTTATAGAGTTGGACATAAACTTTCTCTTTTTTGGGGAATCACTGCCCTCTGATGGGAGTAGAAAGCCCAGCCTGGATTTGAACCACCAACCCAGTGAGCTGCAGTCCTGCACAGAACCACTATGCCAATGGGGCTCAGCCCTACATAAACTTTCTTTATGTCCATTGCCCTATACTTCTGTCTCCTCCTCCCTCTCATTTTGCATTTTGTACCAATATCGTCTGTAGGATCTGAGACTGGGCAAAGGAAATAAAATGAAGACTTGTGCACACAACACCTTCAGATAACATTTTCCAAAATCCTTTGCTGTCCCATGGAATTCCCTAGAATTTTCAGTGGCAGAGAACTTTAGAGAAGCTTAACATGTAAGGGGGTAAGGTTTATGGCAAGAAATATTGAGTGTAGCCATGATGGCGGTTAAAGTTTTCTTTCTCCTAGGTGCTTAGAAATAAAATTCTCTTGCAATGCCTCATGTCTTCCAAAAGCAACTCTTTCTCTTGGCAAGCAAAGAACATAATTCCAGTACTATAGAGTACTTATATGTTCTAAGATCCCTTATATGATCTAAGATTTCTGTTTTGGCTTATATACCTACATTTATCAGATATCAGGAAGATAATACAGTGAGTGGATTGAGCTGGGGTGCTGAAGAATGCAAGCCTCACCTGAAAGGGAAGCATTGAGCATATAGCATTAGCATATTCCACTAGAATATGCTAAACTGCTTTCCACTTGCAGGAAAAAGATGAGGCCACCTGCTTTTGTCAACATTTCTGGGCTCGGAGACTTTCTATGAAGCAGCCCAAGTCTCGTCTTGTAAAGTTGCTATGTGTCAAAAGCAACTTGCAGCAAGTTTATTTGTATTCCTTTCTCCACTTCCTTAGTATATAGACTTCATGGTGGGTGAGGGGTGAGAAAAGGGATTTCTCAGCCATGTTGGATGGCAGTATCCACATTTCTAAATTGTGGCAATCATCGACTTAACCTCATAGTCCCATCATTCATTCAATTGCAAAATGTCTAGGGCATACAGGCATTCATTTGTAAAGATTGCAATACAGGACGGAACAAAACCACCACCATCTCAGGTTTCCCCCACATATATACTAGTAGGAGTTCATCAAGTAATATATTCTAAAATGATAACAATATATACTTAAATCAGATAACAGCATAAACTATAAAGGAGGGTGTGGGTAATGTTTGGACTGCTAAGCACAAAACCAATGCTCAAATGCACCGGTCAATCCAATGGAGAACCAAGAAGCTGCCTACTCTTTTTTTTTGGGGGGGGGAGGGAGGGGAGAAGGGGGCATCACTGCTCTCCGGTGCTGGGAGTAGGAATGCTGCCTACTCTTACAAAGACGTATACCCTCAGACACCCTAGAGAGAGTCTCTGTGAGTCAGAATGAACTCAATGTCACTTGAGATAGTTTGATTTGGGGTTTAGTGAGAGGAACAGTACACGGGAGTAGAGATGAGTAATATTTTCTCTTCTCAGAAGGCTTCCTTTTGTAGAAATGAAAGGGCACTTAACAAGTGTTTTTAGAGAGGTGATATATTTTGGTGGACTAAGTACTTTGTGTATCTTTTCTGTGAAAGGAGTCCTGGTCATATCAGCAACTTAGCACCACCACCAGTAGTTCTAATGGGAGAAAGCTGAGACCTTTTGCTCCAAACCTAAAGGGGGCAGATCCACCCTGTTCAGTCAAAAGCAAGTCCGTGGCAGTGAGCTTTCTGTGAAAGAAATACTTGAGAAGAGAAGGGACTAAAGGGTGAGAGTTCAGTGGAAGAAAGCCATCGCAGGGAAAATAATCTAGTGCAAAGGCTCAGTGACTTGAATGTCTTTGTTGTGTACTACCATGACGATTCTGATTCAGTGATTCCATGTGACAGAGTAGAACTGTCCTGTAGCATTGTGTACTGCTATCTTTATAGCCGCCAACTGTATGCAAGCTTGGCACACTGTGCTGTGTCAGTGTTGCTGTGATGTCATAAACACGATGCTATCGGTATTTCAAATCCAGCAGGCTAATAAGGGATTGACAGATTTTAATGAATCGGCCTTAAAATGACTACACAAAAGATCATGATAGTCTATGTCTCCAGAAATGAAGTTGTTATAATACCATCTTAACGTTGAATGATATAGTACCAGAGGATGAATCCCTCAGGTTGAAAAATACTCAGATAATACTGGGGAACAGCTGTGTCAATAAGCTACTTGACTCGAAGGATATGAGTGGAGTTCAACTTGCGGAAACCTGCAGTTGCTACTATGATGTGACTCAAAAGAAGAAGAAAGAACTGCAAACACACTAATAAGATGACCATGAAAATATACAAAGTGTGGATCACATAAAGTGGATGCTTCAAAAATGCAACGAAATGTATGTCGATCCATATCCAAAGCCTTAACGCACCATCATGGATGGATATTGACCCATGGGAACGGGCTAATTCTACGGTCTGCTGTGGCAGGAAGAAAACAGTGAAAAGGACGGGCATCACAACCATTGTCACAAAACCCATTTCAAGATCTATCGTGAAGTACAATTCTGTCACCATTTGAACGATGTCCAGACACCTACAAAGAAGACCAGACAATGCAACTATCATGCACACTTATGAACCAATAACTCATACCAACAATGCACATATTGAACATCTTTTCTAACGCCTGCAATCTCAAATTGATCAAATATGCAATTAATATGTATTGATAATGACTAGTTACTAGAATTCAAAGTTTGAAAACAAAGAAGAAGGGACGATAGTTGGCAAATTAATAAGGTCTTCATAAGAATACCAGGATATCATATGATAGAATTTTTCAAGACCGATGATTTATTCATTGCAGAAACCTCTTTTCAGCAACATACATTGCAACTATATCATGTACCAAATGAAACACACGGAAGTCTAATCTGTTATATCCGTGCAAAGCAGTGGTTCTCAACCTCCCTAATGCCATGATCCTTTAATTTAATTCCCGATGTGGTGGTGACCCCCGAATATAAAGTTATTCTCATTGCAACTTCCTAACTGTAATTTTGCTACTATTGTGAATTGTAATGTAAACCTCTGATATGCAGGATGTATTTTATTATATTTTCAGTTTAATTGAACAGAATTTTAAAAAACAACGAAAACAAATGAAATATAATTAAAGCATAGTGATGCTTCTCAAAAGCAATATGTAATTATATATAGTGAAATATTTTTCCTAATGGCTAATAAATGAAATTTAATCTCGAAGTCTAGTGTACCATGGGCAAAAAGTCTTCCCACCCGGTACTCATATCTGCATGTGAGCAGACCTTCCTGGAGAAAGACAGAGGACCAGTGTCTTGGTTTCTAAGACCATTGGAACTATGTATTTTCCAAGGTCAAGAATACCTGATGTACAGAGCAGATGGGGCAGCTCAGACTCATCGGTCAGACCAGGTTCATGGGCTCGCTTTGGAAGTGATCAGTTACTCATTTGCAGCTCGACTTCAAGCTGAAGAACATACCTTAAAATGTACAAGACTCAACATATTCAAACCCCAGTTGTAATAACAAAGGCTTTTGTGTGCCACATAAGAAGTCCCAATAGGATTGGACAATCACTATGTCAAAAAAGAAAAGAAAAGAAAAACGATCCATATTCCATTATCCCAGGTGCATCCTACCGTCAAGTTCCAATGATGATAAAAGAAGAAGCCTAAGCGGCCCTGAAGCATTGGCAATGGAAAAAAGCCAGTTGTAATCTTTCAACAAGTACATGTGGTGCTGGAACTACTGCTGTACAGGAAGAAACTTCGAATGCAACCTAGCCAACTGAGTTGAAGAAATCCTGTGTGCACCCGTGACTAGCAACCCTGATCTAATAGAATGTACACTTTATCAAACATTAGTCTATGCAACTAAAATTTCACTGATGAAAAATAGAAAATCACTGGAGTAATGCAAGCATAAAGAACTGTTAAGAACTCAAGCGGCATTCCAAAGACCACTACTGTTTGCTGGACGCACGTGGATTTCCACGACTAAAGGATCCTGGGAGCACCAGAGGTAAAGATAACTGCAGACAGGTGGTTGGAATCAGTCAGTGATGCTGCAGGAGCCAGATAAGGCTATGTCTCCTACAAATACTTGCAGCAACAGGTGGAGTTCAACTATATTCTAGAAAGTAGCTATTAATAGAAATTAACAGTGGGATAATGACAACATGTGACAAAAATGCAACAAAATATTTTAAATACTGAAAAAATGAAAAAGAAAAATGGGTGTCCTGCGGATGCAAATTTGTACCTGTTTGTTTTAGCTCTGTTACTTTGCAAGGTGTACGTCCACAGAAAAAGAAAATGCCTCCTGGGTGGATCTTTCTTAGCACTTTTTTCCCATTAGACAAGCAAGAATGGTATCAAAGGTTTGACAAATGTATTAAGTATAATGGAGAATACTTTGAAGGTAATAAGATTTTTTTTTTTATTTTAAATACACACTTTGAAAAAGTATTCTGGGGTTGAGCCCCAGTGGTGTAGTGGTTGAGTGTGGGACTGCGGCCCATTGGTTTGGCGGTTCAAATCCGGCAGCAGCTCTCCAGGAGCAGGGTTGGGTAACTCCCATGACCACAAGAGGGCAGTGATGCCCAAAAAAAGTATTCCATTTTTTGTTGTATTTTCTAATTTGCCTATATTCATATATTTCTCATATCTTGGAGATTCCATTAATTGTATATATTTTAACAGATGTCTTAAATAAACAATATACTGACTGATTAATAGAGTTATATAGATTAAACATTTTAAAATGTACTAGACTAAAAACTTCTTTTCATGAAAAAAATTCAATAGCTGTGCATCCAGAACTTTTTTTAAACTTATAATCCTAAAAGAAAAAGAAGACATTGAGTGAGAGTTATTATTGCTGGCATCAGATGGATGGATCTTGGGTAAAAGTGAACAGGACATCAGTGAGATTTCAATCTGTGTTTTATTGACTTTGCAAAGGCATTCAACTGTGTGGAGCATGACAGATTATGGTCACAATAGAATAAAAAGATAGGAATTCCCGAACACTTAATTGGCTCATGAAGAATCTGTATAGACACTAAAATTCAGTTATTCAAACCTAGCAGGTGATGGTTGCCTGATTAAAATCAGGAAAGGTGTGTGGATATCTGTGTTCTTTTATCATACTCAACTTACCTACAGAGTAATACGTAAAGAAGATGGACTGACTGAAGAGGAACAAAGCATTAGGATCGGAGGAAGACTTATAGCTTAACAGTGAGGCAGATGAAACAACCTTGATTGTTGCAAGCACAGTCCTAAAGCACTGATCAATGAAGGTCAAAGAATTATATACATTTGGCACAAAATAGATCTCAACATAGAATACATCTTACACTGGCATCAGTGAATACTTTGATAAACAGAGAAAATACTGATATTCTCAAGGATTTACTTTTTCTTGGATCCGCATTCTACAATAGTCCAGAGACCACATGTACAGTGGAACAAGCATTTCCTTGAGCTGGTCCATCTTTACATCCCTTGCTATGTTTGAGCCCACTGGTGTCATCACTGTGCCGATTGTGCTGACGTTTTACCAACCATGATGTTTTCTCTAGGAATCGGTCCCTTCTGAGAAATACATCACATGAACTCTCGCCATCTTTGTTTCTGGGGACATTTCTAAGGAGCATTCATTATTTCTTCCAACACATATCTGTTTTTTTTTGTTTGAAAGCCTATACTATATTTAATATTTTAACACACTGGCAACAATTTTTTTAGTATTTTTTATTCATTGGCCAGATTTTATATGAATAGAAAGTAAGTGAATACACTAGCACTTGAGTCAGGGACATCTTCGTCTTTAAAATGATAATTTTTATTTTTAATACTTTCATGGGTTTTCCCCCCTCTTATGTAGATTTGCCTACTACATGTCTCCAATAAAGTAAACTCATTGATAACTATGATTTTTGGAATCGGGTTATAATGATGTTGCTTGCCCAAACCAAATCTGCTGCCATTGAGTTGGTCTGCTTATTACAACACTAGATAGGATTTCTGAATCTATAAATCTTTAGAGTAGTATATAGTCTCAACTTTCTTCTTCTGAGTGGCTACTGACTTTGAACTAAAACACTTGCTGTTACTAGTCCAACATTTACCTGACACGACCATCCAGACACCTCAGGAAGTTGTTTAGTAGGTAGACAATAAAAAATATGCATAGCAACTAATTTAATCCCTGCATGCTAACCAAAGAGTTGCCTCGTACAGTTTACGCAGAGATGCCTTCACAGAAAGACCTGGTGGTATACCTATACTTCCAAAAAATATATAGACACACGCAAGTTGCAAATTATCCACCATCACACAGCTGTTGGTAACAGACTCAAGATGCAAATCAAGTTTTTTCTGACATCTGAGCTTACACTCTTTAAATTTCATATGAGTGCAGGCTCTATGAAAGTTAATTATTATCGGATGACTTCTTGCTCTGAACAAGTATCTATTAATTTAATTAAGCCTATAGGGAGAGATTTTGATTTTATGGTATAAGGAACATTTTCAGAACTCTGTAAGTTAAATTCATCTCTGATGACAAAAAGAAAAAAAATTACAAGAGGAAGAAAATAAGAAATAGGTGAATATACTGCAATGTATGGTCCAATTTTAGGGTTTTAGCTTTTAAAGGGGTCGGAAATTTCATAAGAAACACGCATAAGGGCCGAGCCCCGGTGGCGTAGTGGTTGTGCGCGGGACTGCGGCCCACTGGGACGGAGGTTCAATTCCAGCAGTGGGGCTGGGCCTCCTACTCCCACCACCGGAGAGCAGTGATGCCCAAAAAACTAAAAAAAAAAAAAAAAGAAACACGCATAATTGAAAATCAGAATGTTTACTCTATCTTTGTCAATTCACAGGGAAATACATAATTGTTAAAATACTTTAGATCTATGCAGCATGATTTAAATTTTATCAGTTTATCTTGTACACATAAATTCATAGCAAATGCATGCTTCTATAT
Organism: Nesogale talazaci; assembly: GCA_004026705.1. NCBI lineage: Eukaryota > Metazoa > Chordata > Mammalia > Afrosoricida > Tenrecidae > Nesogale > Nesogale talazaci. The sequence goes on along the minus strand of PVJH01007064.1, from coordinate 73,675 downwards.
GTCTAGAACGTGTTGGAGAATTCTCTTTGAACTAATGATGTATTATAAGCTGTGAAGATTTTTAATATCAATCAAAATTCAGGCACCAGCTTATCTGTTTCCATTGAGTTTCATTCATTTTTAGTCATATCCACTTAAATTCTAGCTCAATGTCATTTATTGTTATTCTTTCAATTAATCTTCATATTTATTGATACTCTTCATTAATTGTAGTTACTGTCAATAAACTTTCCATTAAATAATTTTATTACTATTTCTTTTCCATATATTTCAAATCAGTTTTCCTCTCATTAACGCTATCCTCTGAAAAGAAATATTGTAGACCCAATATCAAGAGAACTCTTTGTATTTACTTGAGGTGACATGTGAAATAATTCATTTTATTTCCATCAGAGCGAACCAGTATAGCCCCTATAGAAGTTGATAGAGAGGCACCATTGCTGGCCTGCAGCTGCTAAATCTGTGAAGATAAATGCAATGCAGCAAGAATCAATGTTTCCTGTGCAATCCTGCCAAGTTTCAGAACTTGTTGCAAACCTTGTCTTTGCATTTGCCCATCCCCTATGCTGGATAACTCTTTAAATGTAAACGATCTGCTGAGTTAAGAGAAAGACGCTCTGGAGCAGATTGCAGGGTCTTGAATCCTGTCTCTGTCAATTAATTTCCTCGTGACCTTGGCTAGGGAAAACATCCAGCCTGTCCTTCTATAGATTTCTTTGGCAAGAATAATACACATTGCAAAGGACAGTGGATTGAAATAAAAGACTTAGAAGAGTATCTGCCTGATCCCTGTAAATTTCTCGGTGTTAGGTGCCATTCTTACCATAGTAGTCTATAACTATAAAAACATATTGAACACTCATCATATTACCTTTCTCATGTGGTTTAAACCAATACGTCAAGAAATCTTGACAATGAACTATTATCTTTCTTACTGTTAAGATGAGGGGAATGAAGTACAGAGAACCAATGGTGAATATTGTTTACACAAGTTTTGCATAAAAAGAAATGTGCACTTGGTGTTCCTTGCAGTTGAATAGGCTCTGATGCACAAGAGAAGGGCATGCTTTCTTGTCCCTCTTCACAATAATTGGCCTACTTGAATCCACTGGTGGGGCCATTGAGCAATTTGAATGTCTTCTAACCTACAGGCCAGGAATGGACTGTGGATCGGATCAACTGAATGAGAAGCAAGAATTCTACCATTAAAAAGAAAAAGAAAAAGAAAAAAGAATTCTACCACTGAAGGACCAAAGCTGCCTCTAATAGCCACAGTAACAGCAAAAGTTTGTTGGCTACTTGGGTGAGAACACCTAGGTGGACAACGATTGTTTTCTGCCACTGTTAACTGTATTCTGTGGACAATGGAAGGACAGTGATCCCGGCTTTCAGAGAACATACACATCTGTCTGTCACAAGTCGATGCAAAACTCACTGCAGTTAGTCAATGCCTACGCATAGCTTGCTAAAGGACATAGTAGCATTGTCCATGAATTTTGGAAACAATGATTATTTTCTAGAGTAGTAAGCAACATCTGTCTGCCATGGAACCACTCTTTTGAATAGCTATCCATTCAGATCCTAGACGAATGAGTTCCTACCATGCCACCCAGGCTCTGTCCTAACAGGATACGTTAATAAGATGGTTTCTTATGACAACTCTTTTGAGTGGAGGATGATTGAATGCTTGCATTAAAGATGAAACAGAAGACTTACTTATGTATTTATTTGTTATGGATACATGCTTGAGGTAATGGTGTTCATGGATGCTCGGTTTTTAATTTTTGAAGGTTGTGAACAGTTTTCAAAAGACATATTAGGAATTTAAATGAAAATAGCACATTCTCATGTGGTAAAGATATTTAGTCATTCTGACTTTATAAGTTTAATTGTGAAGTGTTTGTAAGGAAGTAAAAATTTCCAGTCAAGTAAGAAGGGGCATTCAAATAATAATATGAAAATAATATGATTGACTAAAAAAAAAAACCACACTGTCTGATGTAAAAATCATCATTCTACGTCAAAGTAATTATTACAAGGGGAAGTTTTTTGACATTTTTGTGTATGAGGCTTTACTCCATTTTTAACAAATAGATATCAATAATATTTTCCTTTTAAAATTACACTTTGCTTGTTGGAAAATACAAATTGTCTTGAGCAAAATTAAAAAAGCAGACAAGAGAGGCGGGTCTCAAGAATATTATCATTTGCTGACATCATATCAAATGGAGTTAAAAACACTTTTTAATAAATGAAGACAAATTTGGGGGGTAAAAAGAAACAAAGCAGAATTGTAGCCCATATCAAAATGTGAAACTTTATTTCATTCTCAGTGTTTTGGACTGAATTGTGTCTCCTCAAAATATACATGAAAAATCCTAATGTATATGCTTCAAAATGTGTATTGTGAACCCCAACCTTGGGTTATAATCCTATTTGGTGAGTACTTGTGTCTGCTATGAAACTGAGGCAGGGTTTCTATAGGGCTCTTCTTAAATCGGTGCCATTTGAGATATATAAGAGAGTAAACAAGCAAGGGGAAAGAATGGTACTAGAGAAAGTTCGAGGCCTTATGCTACGGGGTCCTCCAATGAACTAAGAAATAATTTTATGAGAGAAGATGCTTCATCATAAAACTTGCAAATGAAATTCCATGAATTTGAACTTCCAGCTTTGTCAACTATGGGGAAAAGGTTTCTATTTGTTAAATCAACCCACTAATGACACCCTGGTGACACCGTGGTTACAAGTTGTGCTGCTAATAGCAAGGTCAGTAATGTGAAAGCACCAACCACTTCTCTCATAAGTTCACAATAAATTAACCATTGTTATCATTGATGGATGCCTGGAATCCAATTCCAGGATTGTCTGGTCCCTAATGAATCACGGAAGGCAGAGTCTCAGTTTCTTTGCATGGCACTGCCTTCAGTCAGACAGTGACTGGATGCAAACTCACAAAGCAGCATGTATTTCAATATGAAAGCCTTCACATTGGATCATGCTCAGTAAAGTGGGCAGTCAACAAAAAAGAGGAAGACTTCCAAAGAGATGAATTGACACGTGGCTGCACCAATGGACTCCAACGTAACGTAATTGTTAGGATGGTACAGGACCAGGCAGTGTTTTGTTCTGTTGTATATTGGGCCACTCGGCAGGGGAACAGACTTTCCAGGCCCTAAGAACACCAGAAGCATGATCGGATCAAGTCAGTCAGATAATTGTCTATGGGGAGGAAGAGGTTAATTTGTTCTCCAGAGAAGGCTAGTCTGCACCACTGGATTCATGCATACCGTGTTCTGGCTCAAATAGAAGACAAGGTTAAATCCTGGAAAATAAATAAATGTGGAAAAGAAGACTAGAACTCCTGAGAGAGTTCATTGAAGAGGTGAAGAAATAAGCCTAGGAACAAAATACAATACCATGGCACTTCTAGTTACTAGATGATCTACTAACAGACCAATGGCTCGGTGGGACTTCTCTGTGCTACCCAAACTGAAATCATTCAAAGAACAAAGAAGAATTCTGGGATTGAAAAGGAAGGAGAAAGAAAACAGGAATGGAAGATGAGTATAAGAAAAAATATCAGAAAGCAGTGGAAGAGTTCACCGTCATGAGTTCATTTCTTATCCTTCTGCTGCATATGCTGGTAATAATACCTTGAGTGAGATTAATTTCTGATGCCTCTGCTGAGAATCACTAATCCTGTAGTGTTCAAGTATTTTAAAGCTAAGTTTTCTCGTGAAGAGACTTTGGCTGTGTTGCTAAACGCATACCATTTTACATTAGGCACAGCGTAAATAATTCAAGTGTCTTTAGTGCACCTGTCAGAAGGACAGAGAGGGTTTCATGTACACGCACATTAAAAAAAAAGGCCAGGGTGATAGGTAGAAAGACAAGGTTTCCGACCTCTTGATTTTGCCATGGCATTAAAGAGCAATGTAGGGCCATATTGTCCATTAAAAGACATAAATGAATCCTTATTGATCTCTCGTCTCTCCTGAGCATCCTTTGGAGAAATGCTATTTATTCACAGAGGAGGCACCAATCACTGAAGGGCTTTAATGATTTGTTTCAGATGAAAAATGAGTACGGCATCACATTATACTACGCTCTGGGGCGATATGTTTGTTTTCTTCTCTCTTCTTTCTCAGCCAGGGTGAATGTGGTTATTTAAAACTCTATTACCTCCCGTATTTAGAGAAAATGTGTGGCATCTTATTAGATGAAGCAGTTACATGCAGTACAAACATAATCTGTATTGCAACTGTCTGTTTTTCTCACTGAATTATAAATTCTAAGCAGACAGTTTGGTTTATTGATCCCTGCTTCTGAGTGCATAGAATAGTGCAAGGCACACAGTGTAAGAAGGATGGATGTTTGTCTAGTGAATGATAAAAAAATTAAAGTTAAAAAAATCCATTCACTTATCAGGTAAACAGGTGTTCTCACACTCATTCTATTAGATTAATTAGGAGACCGATTGCATATATATTTCATGGTGAGCCAATTCAAATCCCTTTTGCTATGAAGCAGAGTATAAATTATAAATTAACTAAAATTATAATGATTTATGGATTCATGTTCTCACGGAAGGCCAAATGTTCTACATTTTCAATCATCTCTCTAAGCCCAAGAAATAGTAATCTGGAATTTTAGTTAGCATTCTATGTTCACTAACTGAGGGGGTTCAGGTTGAAAATTAAATTGAGGTCATTGCCACTAACACTGAACTGACTGACTACCTCATCAGACTGTATTCCCTTTCTTCTCATCACACCTTTGAGCTCCTGGACAAAAATCAGGAAGGTTCTGAGTGTCTAATCTGTGTACATGCTCTAAATTGTGGCGCAAAGGAATTGTAACTGAATTCCATTGATCATAGATCATGTGCAAATGTCTTCACTAGTTAATTTATCAAAAAGCAGATATGTTTTCCAAACACTGACTAATTTTTAAATTCACATTAACTTTGTGAAGACATTTAATCCATATGTTTCTTACTGTAACTCATCATTTTGTAGGCGCGAACAGGTCTAAGTTCAGGACTATTTTTTGACTAGGACTCTTTGAGCGTTTTTAATTAACATTTAAATTTTTTTTCACCAGGAAATTATGTTTGACAAAGTTAAGGCCAAACACCAAAAGGTTAGTGTTTTGTCTAGAACTCTGAATACATGAATCTTAAATGAATTTCAAACCAGGCTAAAATAAGCTTCCTCACTCTTTGAGAAATGTGATAGATAATAAGAAAGTTTGTCACAAAGGAATTGGGAGTGAGGATCTGGGTTGAAATTGACTCAATCGTAACTGATTTGGTTTCAGAGATAATGAAATTCTTGCCCAATTTGTGCAATTTGTAAAAGAAGATGCATGGAAATAAATGAATTAGATCATGCACATATTCATGATTTCTTTTATGTTAATGAGAAATTCCATCATTTTTGCCCCATTATTTTTCTCATGTACAATGAGGCAGATTTAAAATTTACCTCTGAATATGTCAGCCTGTGTTAAGTTGTAGCATTTGTAGCATGCAAGTGTTGATGTATGTGACGGTCATGTATTCGTGATGTCAATTTCATGACTGGGATATAGGTGTGGAGTCTAGCCTGTTAATCTGGAGATAGCCAATGAGTAGCCGATAAGACCTGTGTGGGCATGGCTTTCTCTTGAGAATTCTGGGAAGTCTCGCGGTATGTCCCAATTGCAGAAGAGAGACTTGACTCTCTCAGTCTTAGGGAATCAGTCTCCAAGACGACGAACCACTGACAAAACATGATGGCAGCACCCGAGGATCCTGAAGAGCTTGAGGAGAAGCCACATGCCTTACCCTGATGGAACCAGACCTCTGAAGCCGGAAAAGCCACAGAGGGGCCCATGCCAGTGCTGAGATGTTTCTATTACCAATGGTCACTGCTGATGGACCCTGAGCCCTGGAAATGAGGAGCCACGAGGGGACCCCCGCCAGCAGCGGGACTCTGCACTCACTGGTATGTGACTTCATGAGTTGAAAGGAGACTTTATAGACTAGTATTGGACTTTTGGGATAATATTAGACTTATGACCTTGGACTAGACGGGGTTGGGATGCTTTCTCAATGTTCCATTCCTCTTGTATATAAATCTTTCCCTTATATCCATATGGGTGTCTGAATTTTCTTTCCCATATATCCATTTGTGTGTCGATGTGTAGACTAACACAAAGTATTTGTGAAGGGAAGGATAGGTACAGGTGTGCATGTCAGAGGATTGGTAGCAGAAAGTGAGAGTGGACTGTGTATGAAGATAAAGCTTCTGTAGTCTCACTATTATGTCTGCAACAGTATGTGGACACAGAATCGACTGATAACATGACAAAAAAGCCATGCTCAGCCAAGTCTGGAATTTAATCCGGGAGCCTCAATAGTGCTGTAATGTAGGCATGGGGAGTCTAATCATAAACTCAGCAGCTCAAACTCACCCGTCTGCTCCCATAATGCTTTAGAGTCTCAGAAATGCCATCTATTGCTTGGAACCAGCATCAACTCAATGGCAGTGAATTTGGGTTTGAAGCCCTGGTGAGATAGTGATTTACATGTTGGATGTTAATTTTAAGGTCAGCAGTTGAAACCCCAGTTAGTCCTAAGGAGAGAAATGAGAATTTCTACTCCAGTGAAGAGTTTGTTAGCTTTGGAAATGAAAACAAGCATTTCTTTGAGGTCACTATGCATCAAAAGCAGTGTGTTGGGTGGTGAGCGAATAATCCTAAGAGTAAATGAGTAAATGAGTAAAAATGAAATGTGGGAGGGAAGCAGCAGTGGTTATGGAAAGAAGTGCTAACTAGGAAAGAATAAGAGATTTGATCATCAGAAATAAATGGAAGCTTATCAAATAACCCTTTTCCCAAAGAGACCCCAGAGAATCTATTTCCAATTCCCTCTCTACTCCTGTAAGCTATCCTCACTCAAGGGATCAAGGCTATTTCTGGGTGATCAATAAAACATGATAGGAGTGGTGATATATAACTTCTAATGTTTGGTCACCAGAAACATTATCAAGGAAACTATCAATTTCTTCTTGATGACTTGCCCTTTCTGGAGACATCCAGGTACCATGTCATGAGAACACTCGAGAAGCCCAGTGCATCAAGGAATAGACTTTTTTAAAAGCTGATCCTTCCTCTCCATTCCTTTTTGGGAGATCCCAAACTTCCAAATCCCTGACTCACAACAACCATGTTAAACAACTTGCAATATGCAAATGGCACAGTTTGCTTTTCAGCATGGAGCTAATTTGAAACACTTTCTGACTGACAAATGAAAAAGACTGAAGAAGAAAGGATAGATGGAAGAAAGCCTTCAAAATAGATGGTATGTGAGAAAATGAAGAAGATGCAGATGAAATGATGCATTCAACGGTGGTACTGATGAAAGATATGAAGTGTGCCACGGACTTTCTAAGGAACAAATAAACAAATCTTAGAAAAAATGCAAGCAGAATGCTCCAGAGAAGTGAGAATAGGAGAGTCTTTCAATTTTCTTTAGACATAGCATTAGAAAAGTCTAGCAAGTAGAGCTAGAGAAATACTAATCTACTTATTTTGAAAGTTTGCATTGATTGGAGGTAAACAAACGGTGTCAATATTTGGAGAAAGACTGGGATGTCTATATTCCAGTGCCTTCTTCACCTATCTACCCAAGCCACTATTTCAAAGGAACCATCATGAGCAGTAGACATGGACTCTTTTTCTCTCCTGTTTTAAGGACCTCTAATTGTGCTGAATCATTGTAATGGCATGATTTGACAACATGTAATAATGTAGGTAACATTAATAAAGAAATTACTTTGGGATTTGCAATTTGCTATGATTCAAATAGTCCCATTATTTTAATAGTGAATATTCAATTTAAAATTTATATTTTTTTTCCAAAAGGTTTGAGTGTCAACTCAAATTCCGTAATTTGCATTAAAATATATTTCTCATCAGTGTAAAGTACTATTTGTCACCTGGCAGGTAATAATTTTCTATCCCAGTGCATAGTGCTAGTGAATATTTTCCCCTTCAAAGAATCTATTAAATCAAAGAACATAGCATTTTATGCTAATGCAATCTTTGTAAAGGCTGAGATAAAATTTCAAGTACTGATAATTATGAAAACCCTACAAGAGGTTCTAGAAATATTGGTTTCCCTTATTACTGGTGATGCTATTCTGTAAAAAGAAAGGCTTGTATAGATTCATTTTCAAAAGACCAGTTCCGATGGCTATATTCCAGGAAATGCATTTCTCAAATAGGCTCTTTTATTCACCCAGAGAAGGATCCCATTACAAAATTATGCTTGTTGATGAGTCATATATGCTATTCATATATGTTAATACACACTCAAATATATATACCATAGACTTATATTAAATGTTCACACATAGCACATATATTAATATATATTGAATGAACAGTTTCATTTTGCAATATGGATGGCCTCAAAATAGCACATATCTTAAATCCTTAAATACATGCATGCAATAATTAAATCATTTCAAAACCATTGATTCAGCACCAAATATGTTTGAAGACTTTGTTAAGAGTTAAAGACAGGAAACATAGAAAGTTTCTTTCTTTGGTCATCTACCACGGCAGTTCAGCGGATGAAGCATTTCAAACTATATTGCTATTGTTTTCAATGAAAAAGATACTGACAATCACCACAATGAACTTGGAAATGACTAAGGTAAAAGGAAGAGGTCCTTGACTAAGTGATGTTGAACTAGGTCCTGAGGTTTGAATTAGAGAAACAGAAGTGACGGGGGTATTGGCAGAAGAACCAGCAGGTCCAGATGGACAAAGGAAGAAAGGCATGGGAAAATAATGTTGTGGAAAATCATGACTGTTTGGCATTAGTCAGGGTCTAACCCATGTTCTAATGGATGCTTTCTAGGGAAACCCAAATGAAATACCCATTACACAGGGATGTAGGAAACTCATAGCAACCCCAGAGGTCAAAGTAGAAGTGCCTTGTAGGACTCCTGAGTGAGATATAGCGAATTACTATGGCCCTTCTAGACTTAATTCCATATGTCATGTACAGTAATTCTGGACTTGATTCCTGCATCTATAATCCGATTTTGGAGAGGATTCTCTTTTACCGGATTAGGGTGGGATGTGTCTTAAAGACGACTTAACCAAGAGGTATGATTTAAAACCCTTGGGTATATGGTCAGCTGAATGATCAAACCCACATCTCCATCAAACCCAGCCCTCTGAGTTAAAGAGCCACCTCAGAGAGAGAGAAAAATTCTAGAACCATTGAAATACCTCCCTCTATCTTTGTGTGAAGTGATGGAGGTCGAGAACAGGAACAATACATGGTGGCATGGAGTTTCGAAGGAGCAGTGCTGGGACTACTGGGTTCTTTCTCCCCACCTGGCTTAAGACAATGCGACTGTGAGCTAGAGCAGCCGTCCGTTTCTTGGTCCATGTAACCAAAGGTCAAGTGTCCATGTGTCTGAGAGTCCAAAGACCCGAGAGAGACTACCCTGTCTGCTGAAGTGTTTCTACGGACTAGGACTGCATCTTTGAGATTTGTTGACCCTGACTTTTGGTAACTCACTGACTTCTCAAATACACCCCCCACACCCACACAATTGTGAGTCTTGTCTATGAATTCTGTGTGCCCATTGTGAAGAATTTTTAAGCCCTGCATAGATGCAGTGTGCAGTGACAGAAATGGTTGGCGTTCAAATAAAGAAGGATGAAAAATGGAGGCCTGTGTCACTCCTGTCACCTGACTACCAGGAGGCAAGAGGGCGTCAGATATGACTACTTGCTGTACTGAGGCTGCAACTCTTTACACGAACAAGCCGTTTGGCTCAAACCACCAACCCTTTTGTTCTAGATGAAGGAGGAAGGCAACCCCTTAGGTAGGTCACAGCTCTGATGCAATAGAAAGGAAACTTCCTTAGGGCTACAGCCTAATTTCTATACAGGTAGACACTGTGCTTCTTGCTGGTCTGAATCTTGCATCCGCCTTATAGAGCTCCAGTTCTTTGGATGGAGGCAATGGCTCACTGGATTACTTGCTGACCTGGAGAGCCATCTGCATCCATCCATTTGACCTGCCAGCTTGAATTCCTTGGCTTCTACAACTTCAAGCCTCAACTGTTGACTGTGGATCATTGATATTTCCATCCACCAGCCTGTGGTCTTTTACTTGACCTTCCTGATGCCTGGTTCACCCTCCTATGTCATGGCTTGTCAATCCTCACAATAAGAGTAAGGTAAAGCATCCAATGACAAGGGTAAGGTAAAGCCTCCAATTTCACAGGTAATTTATAGACTTGGACAAGAATGAACTTACCTGTTTCTACAATTCCAAAAGTCGTTTTACTTTTTATTTTCCAATGATTTTATTGGGGGTTCTTATGGCTCTTATAACATTCAATACATTATTTGTATCAAGCATGTTTGTACATATGTTGCCATAATCATTTCCAAATATTTTCTACTTGAGCCCTTGTTATAAGCTCCTCCTTTCCCCTCCCTTTTTAAAAATGAATCATTTTATTGGGGGTTCATACAACTCCCATCACAATCCATACAAACATCAATTGTATGCAGGCCACATTTGCACATTTACTGCCATCATTGCTTTCAAAACATCCTCCCTCTACTTAGGCCCCCAGTGCCAGCTCCTCATATATCTCTCCCCCTCCCCCATAAACCCTTGATAATTAACAAATTGTTATTACTTTTTCATATTGTACACTCTCTAATGTGTCCCTTCACTCAGTTCCCCAGCGTCCATGACCCAGAGAGGAGGTTATATAAAGAACCCTGAAATTGGTTCCCCCTTTCTCTTTCACCAGCCCTCCACCCTCCCGGTATCAGAACTCTCACCACTAGTCCTGAGGGAACATCTATCCTAAATTCCCCATGTTTCTGAATCCAGTGTGTATTCCCTGGTCTAGCTGGATTTGTCTGGTAGAATTGGGATCATGATAGTGGGTGAGAGGAAGCATTTGAGAACTAGTTGATTCAACGTGAGTCCAGGGTGGTTGTGATAAGTCTGATAGGGATTGATCAAGTGTAATGTAACAGAGAGAAAATACTGAAACCCCATTGGAGGTTGAGAATGATCGTGGGACAGGAGAAAAGTAAAAGGAAACAGGAAAGAACTGTGGCGTAAAGGGCATATATAGAGGATTAAATACGAGCATTTTCTTGAAATAAATCTACACCTAAAAATATAAAAAATCTCTATCTATATATCTATCATCTACTTATCTTTGTTTTTTTCTTCTCTAGGCTAACAGCCTAACCCAGAGACTCTCATTGCCTTCCAGTTGAAGCCAACTCAGAGTGAACCCATCGGACAGAGTAGACCGCCCCTTTAGACTTCAGAGGCTACAACTCCACTGCAGTAGCAAACACTGTCTTCTTTCCAACCCAAGGGGTAAAAGAGAAAATTATTAAAAATGAGGCTAAAGGGAAAGCCCAATCAAAAAGAGCCTTCTTTGCTATGACATTGCAAGTTTATTCATAAGGCAAAAGAAAACCAGGAAAACAGTTTTACTTCTTACATCTCCTTTAGAAAACCTTAAGCCAAAATGAACTGTGGCTTTAAAAAAAACAGATCTCCTGAGTTGTGTTTGCCATGCTGATGTTGTCTTAACTTTAAATTTTTTAAAAGAGAAACTCAATACTTTAACACTCATGAAGGTGGCTGGCATGTCAACCTTGGAGAGCAAAGTCCTTAATTAAGGCTCAGATCTGCCACAGCGAAGCAGCAATCTTTCCCATATTGATCTGGATAAACTGCTTAGGAGAGTGAAAATGCCATTGTCTCTGTTTATTTTCCTTGCACAGCCAGAAGTTGAATCCTCACCATTTGGGCTTCAGCAAAATGCACCAGTGATTCTCCCCTCTTCACTTTGAGCAAGCAGTGACCTTCACTCTCTAATTCTGAAAGTTGAACAGACTCTCAGCACCTGTCCATCAGAAAGGGTCTTGAATTCTGCACATTACTCTCCTGACCAATGGTTCTGTGGACCATGCTCTCTGAATTCCCCTGTGAAGGTGCTCTTGAGGATACTCTTAGAGACACACAATTGGAGAACTGAGCAGAGCACTTGAAAAAACATCATCCCCATGCTTTGAAGCTGGAGAGCCATTGATCCAGGTGAAGATTCAAAAGGACAGAAAAGCAAGGTACTTTACTTCATCTTGTGTATCGTGTAGCCTAGGTTCTCATAAAAACCATCCCTGTTGATTCTGACTCATAGGAAACCCAAAGGTCAGAGTAGAAATGCCCCTTAGAGTTATCGAGACTGTAATGTTTATGGGGCCAGGCATCACACCTTGCCCCTGTGAAGCCATTATGAGTTTGAATCAATGACCTTCCAGATAGCTGACAAGCTTTTCATGATGGTACTGACGAGGTTCTTCGTAGCAAATACTATACCGACAGTAAAAGTTTTGTGCATATTTTTGAATCAATCAGAAAAATCATTCTGGGCAACTTATGATTAAAATACTTTTCATCAAATGGATGGCATCCAGATACCAAAGGATATACAATCTGGGGTCTCAAATCCTAAAGATAAACAAACAGCCAAAAAGCCAAGAAGTATCCAAGTCCACGCAGAAGAAGCACTCTAGCCAGTGTGGCCGAGAGGAGTCAAAGATGAAAAAAATATATATTACTGTGAACATACCTTTCTGATATGATCACTGAGGACAAGTGGAGACAGGAGAAAGAGTGGTGAAGATGGCTAATGGTACCTGGCTATCAGAATATATAATGTCTGAGGCCTCAAAGGCTTGAGGATGAGGAAACAGTGCCACAAGGCCTACCATAGAAGAAGCACACCAGCCTGTGTGACCATGAGGAGTGGAAAGAGCCAAGTATCAGACATCAAAGAACAAAAGACACATCATTATGTGCTCACCTTCCCAACATGAGCTCTGAGGTCAAAAGAGTGCAGAGGCAGATGGAGCTGAGGAAACTGATGGCGCCCAGCCACCAAACGCTAAAGTAGCTGGGATCTTAAAGGCTTGAAGGTGAGCAAGTAGCCACCCAGCACAGAAACAGCAAAGCCCACATGAAGAAGCGCACCAACCTGTGTGATCATGAGGAGGCGAAGGGAGCAGACATCAAACATCAAAGAATAAGGATTAAATCAATAAGAATGAGGGGGAGGGCAGGGTGGGGATCCAAGGCCCACTTGTGGGCTATTGGACACCCCCTTGCAGGGTAGTCAGGGGGAGGAGATGGGTCACTCAAGGGGCAGTGAGGTACCAATGAAGCATAAAACTTTCCTCTATTTCCTGAAGGTTTCCTCCCCCCAAGCACCGCGGTCCCAACTCTGCTCTACATTTCCAGCTGGACTGGTGCAGATGGCAGCTGGAAACACAGGGAACTCGGGGTGGATAAGCCGCTCAGGGTCAATAGTGGGAGTGGAGTTGACAGAAGGGTGGAGGGAGGTTGGGGTGGAAAGAGAAAGCCAGCTGTGGAGATCTGCTATCTGGAGGATGGACATAGGGAGGAGTGGGGAGGGGGAGGTGTCGGGCCGTGTAGGATATGACAAAACAATAATGATTTGCAGAGTAATGAGCACTGGGGGAGGGAAATGGGTGAAGAATGGAGGGGGAAGGAAAAGAGGCTCATATCAAGGGCCCAAGTGGAAAGGCTGATCTTGGGAGAATGTTGACGAAGACAGGCAAATGAGGGCACTTGGCCAAATACATGTAACTATGTATTGAACTATGTATGATGAAAAGCAATGTGTGAGCCCCGAATAAAATGATTAAATAATTAAGAAATACTTTTGCATCAAATCATAGGAAATTTGTAATCCAATTGAGGACTGTCCTATATGACCATGGGTGTGGAGTTTCTTGTCCACTAACATATTCATATTGTAAACTTCAAGGATGATAATAACCAGCTAACTCCTTGAATTCACACCTGTCCTTGATGGGCCTGTGTGTGAATTAAACCTTCCTTAATAGGGTTCTCAATGGCTGAATTTTCAGAAGTAGATCACCAGATCTTTCTTCTTAGGTACTCTTGGATAAGCTTGACCTACCAAACCTGTAGTTGGCCGTTGAACTCATTAGCCATTTGAACAACCCAGGGACATCCTTTTGGTCATTTGTTGTTGATATGGAGCTAAAGATCCATACTTAGCTTCTTTGTTGATCCTCAGATGAGATTCATGAATCATTGATTCATTAGGAAGACCTCCTGGAGAAAACTGAGTGAGATCATGTGCTTGCTTTGTTCTCCTCCCTTTGCTGTCTGGCTACCCAACTCAATTATCAATCCCACAGAGGGTCACTTCCATTTGATCTCCAAAGAGAGCCCTTGACAGTAAGTTGTGGTGCCAGTGTTTGAACTGGGTCACAAGTACTAAGGCTTCCACGTTTCATGTTTCAGCATCCATCCCACATTGCTTCTTCATACTCCAACGCTCATCATTCATTGGTCCGGAGATACCCCAAGGGGCCTTGCATTCTAAGACTCCCACCTCTTGACGGGTACACCAACTTCAGTAACCTGAGAGAAGTCTCCAGAACAGAACCGTACACATTCAGTTTGATAAGGAAAAGTGTTATAAACCCAGGAAGGAAATGGAAAGTCAGGAAGTCTTCCAGCACACAAAACATGCATTTCCTATCTCTAATGTACAGTGATTGTACTTCCAGGCATATAAGTTATAGCACATGTTGTTGTCACTTTTGGTGCTACTGATCTCCGCAAATAAACCAACAAACAATCAAATGAAATCTTCACTGCCATTCAGTTGATGCCCAGTATATGACATAGTAGAAAAGCCCTGTGGGGTTCTGAGACCGTAACTACGTATGGGGGTATCCCCTCTTGGAGAGGCTGTTTAGAACTGCTGATTTTGCTGTCAGCATTCCAGTTTGTAACCTACCATTTCACCAGGGCTTCTAAGCGTCCTTGAGTTGCTTCCAATTCTGTGCAACTCAGTTTATAGAAGAACAAAACACTTCCCAGTTCTTTACGATTCACACAGTAGATATTATTTTTGAGTCTAGATGTTATTATTGTTACAGTCACTATGCCAATCTATCTTATTGAAGTTTTTCTTTTCTTCCACTTACCCTTTACTTTACCAAATATAAAGGTCACTTCAGTGACTGGTCCCTCCTGACAATATGTCCAAAGTGCATTAAACAAAGTCTTGCCAGAATGCTGTTTAGAATAGAATGCTGTTCTTTCTTAAGGAATATTTATGTTTGGTGGCAGTCCGTAGAACTTTCAGGATTCTTCTCCAATGGAATAATTCAAAGCCATCAATTTTCCATTGATCTTACATATACGGTACTCATATTTTGCATGTATGTGAAAGGATTGAAAATAACATCAAATACATCCTGGTTCTCTAGGTGACACGTTTATATTTTCACTCTTTAGAGAGATTTGTTTCGCACATTTGCCCTACATAATATCATTTGATTTCTTGATGCTTGTTTCCATGAATGTTGATTTAACCATACGTGAACTACATATGCTATTATACCTAAGTTTTGAAAGGAATAAAAGTGCCTGTGTTACTGGCTTATGCATGTACTGGTCTACACTTTCTATTGTTGTTTTAATGTGTGTGTTCCCCATTTTCAAGTCAAAAGTTTACCATTGAACTCTATTATTTGATTCATGGACAGCAGCATACAAACCTGTGTATCCTGTGCCTCTTGAATGTGGTTAAATTTCCCTTCAAAAATATTACTGTAAAGTGTATCCCATAACCCAAATTAAACAAAGTCAGGATCAGTAGCAGGAAGAGGCAAAGAAGAATATATGCTTAGAAATGACACAAAAGTAGAAAATCAGTGAATGTCATTGCTCCTAGTTTAGATATGTTGCATTGGGTAATGATGATTGTAATTCACAAGAAAACTCCAAGTTGTTAAATAATGGCCTCCACTGAAAGTTCAGAGGTAACCCAAAAGTCAAGGAAACGCATTATCAAGTATAGAGAAAGCACTTGCACTGTAGATTCGGGATCGAATATAAAGTTTTTCTTTCAGCACATTGGTGATCACTACTAATTATGAAGCTCATTTGAGATTCTTAAAGCAAAAGTTGCCAACTATGGTAATGCAGTCTCACAATACCCAATCACATAGCTTCCTTTTTTACAGGAAATATTGTGGACACTGCACGATATGACTGTATTGAAAAAAAAAAAGACAAGGAAAATGTGTGAAGTATGGCTAACGAAACTACCAAGTAAAAGCTGAATTTAAAAAAGGCAGAAGACTTCTACAAAACACAAAAAAGATCCCTGCCTGCTAAGTTTGGTCTCAGCAAAGATTTCATTGTGATGAGTTCATTGAAAGGGGTGAATCCTCATCAACAATAAGGCTGCTATGCTGCAAGATTGTTTTTGTTTCGTTTTACTAAATCATTTTATTGGGGGCTCATACAACTCTTATCATGAACAATATATACATCAACTGCTTGAAGTTGAGTGCTTACCTATTTGCACCACACAAGGATTCCTCTTAACACCATTGCTCTTGTTTGCTGTCAATTCACTTCTAACCGATAGTCACTAAGTAGGACGCTACAGAACTTCCCCCATTGCATGACCTTAATAGTTATGGACCATGTATCCAATGAAGCAGAAAGAGAAAGCATGATATTGATAAATGGAAAAACTTGATTCGATATCAGTGGATTTAAGAACAAGTGGTCAAATTCCTGGTACAGTATAAAGAAAGAATGAAAATATTTTACTGGTGCATTGATGGGATTAAAAAAAATCAGGAACGGGCTGAGCCCCAGTGGCGTAGTGGTTGTGCGCGGGACTGTGCGCGGGCCCACTGGGATGGAGGTTTGATTCCAGCTCCACGGAGCAAAGGCAGGGCTTCCTACTCCCACCACCTGAGGGGCGTGATGCCCCCCCCAAAAAAAAAATCAGGAAAAGAGAAAGAAATAAAGATGTCTCCAAGATTTTGTGCCTAACACTCACACATGCACCCATTCCTTTAAAATAAACCAGGGACGAAAATGCTAGCAGTAGTATTGCTTTTAATTTTATAGCATTTAATTCACACACCATTTTCCATTTTGCTGTATGGTATTCCTAATGGGATTTTGTTAGCAACGTAATATGTATCGGTTTACTCAAAATGCACTACAGCATTTGAACACAAATGCCTCCCATTTTCATCATTATTAATAGCAACAAAATATTAATATTTAGCTAATTGACTTTAGCTTTAAATCTTTGAACTTATGTCACAAGCAAGGGCACGTGAAGGCACACATCCTGATTTTCTCGTAAACATGCTGTTGCTAAGTGCCATCTTACACACAACAAAACAGAACACTACATGCTCCGGCGCCATCCTTGCATGGCTCCCTCTGCCTGAGCGCCACCATTGCTGCAGCCAGAGTCAAACCAGCTCACGGAGAGTCTTCCTCTTTTATGCTGCCCCTCCACTTCACCAAGCATGACGATCTTCCCCAGGAGCTGGTCTCTCCTAACAGAAAGCGCAATGTGGCGCCATCCTTGCCTCTACTCCATCTGGCCGTGCTTCTTTCTTTTGCATGATATGTCTATCTCTCCATCTGTCTATATTCCCACAGCCATACCTATATCTCTGTAATAGCAAAACAAACTCGCTGCCATCAAGTTGATTCCACAGTGACTCTATAACTGTCCTAATGACTTTCAGAGACTGGGACTGTGTCCAGAAGGAAAAAGTTTCCTTTATCCCAAGGAGCGTCTGGTTGTTTCAAAATGTTTATCTTGTGGATTGTAGGCCAAAGCACAACCACTACATCACCAGGGATCTTATAGAATATTTGTTATATGACATAGTATTTATAATGTTTGTGAGGTAATAATAGGAGTGCATTGTAATTAATTTTGAATATTTTCATCTACTTGAGTACTAATTCAAAAATTTAACTATACACTAGATAACTAATTTTTATCGCCTCTTTTACAAATGGCCTGTTGTGGCTTTTAATTTTTAACTTCTTGAATTCTTAGTATTTTTCTATTGATATGTATAGCTTTGCTATATTAATAAAGGCTTTGTCAGTTTGTCACATTTGCTGGAAATACTTTTGGCAGCTTTTTGTGAAATAGACTTTTTATAGCTTTTGTTGATCTGCTGCTTTGTGATTGCTTCTTTATTTCTAAATTTAAAACTCTATCCACATGTCAGAGATTTTTCTCAACAGTCTCTTTTTTTTCTAGTTATCTATGTTTTTATCTTAATTCTGAATCTCTCTTTAATGCTTGGAATACTCCTGTCATGTAGCAACCTCTTGATTTCATATTTAAACAAACTAAGGTGGAAAATAAGAGGAGCTGTCTTATTTAAGTACAACCTCCCCCCACACCTGGTTGGTAACAGACCTCCAAAGAAAACCCAGCTAGGTGCACTGACAGGCAGCCATGGAGAACTGGTATCTCATAGAGAAGATGATTGATCTACAGGATTTTAATGCAGTGATCCCTCATGATGTACTATCTTGTTAGCTATTGTTAAGTCAGCCCCAACTCAGGATGACCCCACATACAATAGAGAAAAACACTTCATATTTCGGGGACATTTTGGTCATCACCATCTCATTGCTCATCAGGCACTTTGTTTGATGGTGGCAACGTGCTTGGGACTCTGGTGGTGGGACCTATGCCTCTCATATTTCAGATACCAGCAAGGTTAACCAGGGTGAACCCGTCTCTATGGAACTTTCAGACTAGGAAGGGAGAACGGATAACCGACTTCTAAAAGGTAGCTAACATCCCATTTTGAATCTGTATTACACCACGAGAGAACACACCACCACACTATTGCCTTCAAGCCAGCTTCAATTCAGAGTCCAATTACCACTCGTCGGTTCAATGAGTGTAAGTAAGCCTTTACTGAAGCGGACTGGCCTCGTTAGTCAGCTGGGTCTGAACCAAGGACACTTTGGTTGGCAACACAATGTTTAACCCACTTTACCAGCAAGAGTCCTATGACATAATACAACGTAGGATGAGGCAGAGAAAGAGAAAACAGCTTCCCAAAGACAGATCCATTAAATATTGCAAGCCACTGCCTATGAGCTCCCAGATTCACCACGCTTTTCCTTTCTGTGGGTGCTCTTGTGGTACATTTGCTAAATAGTTGGATGTTAACCGAAAGGAAAGCCAGTGGGATCCACCGACAGTTGGTGGGGATCTGCATCTGTCAAAGCCCCAGTCTTTGAAACCCTTTGGAGCAGTTCTACATTGTGGTCCAGGGTTGCCAGGAAGTGACATTGACCTGACATCCCTCTTTGTGTGTTCCTTTTTCTTTTCCATCTTCAGGTTATTCACTGTATCTCTCAAACAAATGTGTTCAAATTTCTAGAGGACCGGATGATTCTAATGCAATTACTGGACACGTCAAAATATGTTCAGTGTTGAACGCCCAGTCTACTGTCCATAGCAAGGTCTATTCAATGGGTGGAGATATAGACTCAGCAAGAATCAAATGCTAACACCAATAATAATTTTAGGAAGAAAATGAATACATCAAGGGGAGCGAGACACAAGAGGAACAGCTGTAAACACGCTTCATACCCTGCATGTGAAATAGCATTTCTCACACTATTATCAGCACAATTTGAAGTTCCTCAAATGGAGTCTTATTTGCTTGAGATGAACCAGCAGGTTCACTAACAGCTCTTGGACCCCTCTCTATTTTCTCTTTGAAGACTTCAAATGCAGCATCATGTTCTCTGCCAAGACTTCAATGGGTTGTATGATAAACAAGCACAATGTGGGCTTGGCAGAAAGTTTTCAGAGAAAAACGATTGACCAACCCACCTGTGAGACTCCTTGCCTCACCAGTAGACTGGCAGAACAGTGGCAAATATGAAATGTGAAGATTTGAAACTAAGGAAACAAAATCCTGTCACCAGATTTGCCCATACATCCCTTGAGGACTTGATGAGATGGGGGAAGCAATTGTGGTTGCTGATGCTGTGTGCTATCAAGTTGATTCTGACTTACATGGCTTATTTTGTATAGTGCTGGTCATACTCCCACCACAAAAGATGAAATGATGTAATTGCACCTTTCATCCCCCCAAAATATACGTTCCCAACTTCCACAGCCCTCTTATGGTCAAAACAGAAACCTTTTGCTATTAAACTGATTCCAACTTTAGTGAGGATATAGCCCAGAGTAGATGGGCGTCATAGGGTATTCAAAGCAGTAACCTTTCCAGAGACAGACCACTACACCTTTCTCCAGCAGAGCAGCTTGTGGGTTTAAACCACCAACCTTTCATTTAGCAGCTTCATGGCTTATCCACAGTGCCACCAGGGATTCCCTGAGAAATACAATGCCAAGTCGCAGGTGTGGGCTTGGAACTTTGCGTGGACAAGTCCAAAAGTTTTCTTTGTCACTCCCAAGGTACAATGGGGGACAAGAAGAGTCCAATTATTTTTCCTCTCAAAATAAACTGTTTCTTGAGAAGAAAAGAAAGAAAACACAAGTTGTCTTTTTCTTCCTTGTTTAATTTATATCTATGTATCTGTTACGTATTCCTCTACACATAGTTCATCTTCAGTGTCATGTTCTATATTTTAATACTTGTGACTCTTAATGAAGTCTCTAAAACTCAAAGCCATTGTAATTTGGAAAATAAGAATCTAATAAGAGGAAAGCATTCTAGGAGGGGTATTAAAACATTGACTCACCAAATCGATATGCCAGCAATCAGCCTTCATCGTTACCTAAAACTATTAAAGTATATATACAAATCTGCTTACCTCTTTAGGATTGACTTAAGTATTTTGGAATAAAGTTGCTCTCCAAAGTAGGGAGACCTGGTATTGCTGTCCTAAGAACCATTGACTGAAACCTTGGTAGCTGGAACCCACCATCTGCTGTCCAGGAGGAAAACGGAGCAGTCTTATTCAGTAAAGATATGCTCATAGGGCAGTTCTTCTCTGTCCAATAGTGTCACTATGAGTTCGATGAAACGTTACACAAATGGGATTTCAATTGGAAGAATATTGATATAAATTATTGGCTAGCTGTTTGAGGTATATACTATCATAAAAATTAATAAAGTCAAATGGGATGCATGCTTCAGTGTTTCAGAATAGATCTGAGTCCTTGGAAATAAAATAAAATGATGAAAAATCAGAAGACTCTCAATTTTTTTACGCAATGGTCCATAATTCCCTAGGTACTTGCAAATGAAGTTTAATACCTACAAGCTTAGAATATCCTTTAAATTTTCCAAAGAAAAATCACTTAATTTTTATTTCTTGGGAAATCATTTTTATAATGCTTACATGGTTAGGTGAAAGTTTTTATAGATGGTTCGTTCTGTTCATTGTATTTAAGCTGTGACTACTGCAGCTTTTATAATTATAAATTCCCTAATTAGGTATTAATTTCAGTTAAAAACCAAGCACTGGCCAACTTTTTCTTTCAATTAATAAAAGGAAAGAAAGAAATATTCCAAGATACTTATAGCCAAGAGAATCTTGATATCTTAGAAGTCTTGGAAAGCTACAAACCTATTTTTATAAACATGGAAATATTTTCCATAGCGTGTGAATATGCCAAAATAACTTGTACATTTGTAATAAAGAACATAAGGCCAGCAGGAGACTTATTTATTTTCTTCCACATATTGTGAAAGTGAGAATATTTTGTTTTCTCTAGGAAATATTCAAGTGAAAATGAATTGAAAATATATTGGGGCATATTCATTTCAAACAAATAGAGAGTTTTTCATTAATCAACTGTATACTTAGGTCACTTCTGTAAAGATGTTGTAAACATCAATGCATTTTAGCATCCTGAAGTTAAATTCTTAACACGGCAGAAATAGATATATCCCATATATCGACAATATAATCCACACAAAGAGACACACATTTTATTCTCATATCATAAGTTATGACTTTTTGACTTTTAAACAGTTAAATGATGTAAATCATGCTTGACCATTTTATTTTCTGAATCCTTGAAGAGAATACTAGGTCCAAACACGACTATTCATAAACTCATGACCAGAAATGCTGATGCCCATAAATCACAAAGTTGACTGAAAGAGAACTAACCATTGGCATTCATTCTATGAGGTAAGATAAAGTACTGAGATCATTCAACAGATGGGAAAACTGACACTGAGAAGTAAAAATCAATCACTGGAGTTCATGAAACTAGTGGGCCGGTTGGAGATCGAAGAGCTACTTAATTATAGGGTTTCCACTTACGGACGAGTAGAAAATGACTCACCATGTGGAGCTCGTTTTTTTATTTCCTTGATGCATGAAGCATAAATTTAAACGAACAAATAAACCCATTGCTGTCTAATGCATTCTGATTCCTGGTGATCCTGTAAGACAGGTGAGAACTGCCCCAAAGGGTTTCCAAGAATCAGAATGTCACAACTTTATCCCTTGGACCAGCTCATTGGTTCGAATGGCCAACTTTTTAGGAATTGCTGTGTATCTAACTTATCCATTGTACCCTCAGGGATGCAGCCAAGAGATCCCCACCAAAACCATCGTCACAGATTCCTACTTATATCAACCCTGAAGGACATGAGGTTCCTAAGATTAGAAACATTTTACAGATACCCAACATCTCATTTTTCTCCCACAGAGCAGCTGGCGGGCTTGAATTGCTGACCTTGAGTCTAATGAGCCAATACATTATCCACTGTCCCACCAGGTCTCTCTGCTGAAGTCTTAAGGAAGTGGTTTCCAACCTGTGGATCACGACCCCCTTTGGGGTAGAACAACTCTTTCACAGGGGCTTCCTGGTTCATACACTAGCAAAATTATAGTTAAGAAGTAGCAATGGAAATAATTTGATGCTTGGGGTGGGGGTAACCACATAAGGAACAGCATTAAAGGAATGCAGCATTAGAAAGATTGAGAACCATTATCTTAAGATAAAGCTAACACTGGATTTCTTACCGAAAAGTTGCTGGAAACTTTTTTCTTTATAATTAATTAGATCAAGAACATAAGACTTTTGAAATTCTTCTACATGAAGCCTGCACAGTTTAGTATCCAAATGTCACAAAACAAGGCCTATGACATGAACTGATGAGGTAGACACATTCAGTCTTGTAGGTCTGCTTCTTATTGTTCTTAACTTTCCACACAAGAGTTTCTTGACGGCCTGAAATTCTCAGGGATTTTTCTAAACCTCTTTTCACATGGGCCTAATTTGGCAACTAGTTTGTGCCTGTCATTTTTGTCCCATTCTGAGAATAGCTATTAGATTCCATGGTGGCACTGACAACTTTTCCCTTTTGCAACACACACATACACACATGCTAGCACACAAGTGCGTCCACACCAAACACAAGATGAGCTAGCCCATATCCTCTAAGATTCTGTAGATATTCTTTCTCTGGCCTCTACTTCCACCGCATCGTCCACTTCTAACCCTGATTTTGCAAATGTTTTTCCAAATGACTTCATACCACAATTTTACCTTTCTTGATCATTATTTTAAAAGAATGTGTAATGCATAATGAAGATCCTCTTGGGTTTAGGTTTACTCTATCTCCAAAGTAGCTCTGTTAGCCAGTCTTCGTTCTTTCCTATATGTGAATTCAACACCAAGCTATTGCATTGCATCACTGCCACTTTCTCAATTCCAGAAAAACAATTTTGTCCATCTGGGATTAGCATGAAAATAATAGAAAGAAGCCACTGGCATAAAATTAGACTCTTTGTTTCCCCCTACTATAGATCACTTAGGCTTTCATTCTGCCTCAGTATACTGCAAAGTCCAGTTTGACAGTACATCAGGATAAAATGTGGTACAGCCAACCTGTAAAATAAAGTACTAGAGGAAAGAGGGGAAGAGGACCTTATGCTAGAGGATTTCAAGTAGATAATGTGGATGAGTGTGGCAACATGCGTACAAATATGCTTAATACGAACAATGTATATTGAATGTTGTAAAAGGCCCCAATAAAATCTATATTAAAAATATTACTAGTTACCATGATTTTTATTTAATAAGATATACCTACTAGGGACTTCAACAATTAAAATGGAATGGAATTATTTGAAGCCTATTGTGTGTGCATATCTATATATATGAGTGTGTGTACACTATAAAAGTATATGGAAAGATATGAGGCATATTATAAGCTGATTTGTCATCGATATCATTCACCTGTGCAAGATTTAAAAACTACTTCTCAAGGATCTGTGTATACAGTATGTATTTGTGTGGTAATTCCAAGAAGACATGCAGAGAAAGCAAGAAAATGAGATAAGATAAAAAAGAGAAGAAAATAAATGTAAGCATATTGAATGGGTCAGTAGAAAAATGTGATGAACAACTGATTGAATGCTCATAGACTACTTAGAAACCACCTCCAAATCGTTCAATGAATAGTAGATGAAGGCATCAATTCTCACTCGTCATTACTTGAGACTTGTCTTGGGAGCTTTACCTCATTGGCTCTTGTGGCCTACTTAATTTCTTGGTAAAGACTAGCTCTGTGGTCTGAAAACGATCAGGTAGAAAGATACAAGTACTTGATGTAAGAAGAAATGATCACCCACTAAACTGCATGTAAACTACAGAAAAGGGTTTATGACCGAAGTTCCAAAACTATTTGCGCAACTCTTTTTACAAGCATATAAGTATTCCATTTGTTTTCTGAAACAGAGTAGATTGCTCTATATAACCCATGAGTGCACTGACTCAACTTTGAAAGTCATAACAGAAGATGCTATGATGTCTATGGACAAAAATACCTAGGAGTCTTGTTGGTGTGTTGAGTTACCAGCTGAGGCATGCAAGAGGCTGGTGGTAGCAAGGTCAGCAGTTTGAACCCACCATTGCTCTGCGGGAGAAAGATGAGGGTGCCCTTAAATCACAGGGACACTGTGATTCTGAACCAACTTGTGAGCAATGTTTATGTTTTGGTTTGGGTAGGGACAAACAATGTGTTTTAATAATCTTGTATTCACACTTTTTATCCCTAACAATATTCCATTCTCATTTTAAATGCTCAGCCAGTTCAATTTTTTGCCCAGATAGAATGTTTCAAAAAGAGATATCCCTTATATTTAGTCATAACTTTATTCAAAAAGAGATATTCCTTATATTTAGTCATAACTTAATTCACCCAAATCCCTTGGCTCGATGTCTGACTTCACTATGGAATAAGCTTTCATTCATTTTCAATCTAAATTAATTTTCAATAGCAAATCATTGGCATTCGGAATGAAGAGAACCAAAGAATATGTTTCCAAAGTTTCTATTTAAGTCTTCTGAAAGGCCTTATAATTGAATGCATTAGCGTTTTAACAGTCCTCATTGCATACCAAAGCCCTGTATAATCAAGTGGCTGGTGAATAAATTCTTGGCAGACCCATGGAACTTACTGTAACAAATAGAATGAAAATCTCTCTGCAATAAACTTTGACCACTCGAACTAATGGAAATCCAGTTAGATTTTTGCCAAGTGCAGGAAATACCTTATCAATAGATGCTGGGGAAATTATATTAAAAATAAGTGTTTTTGAAATAAAATAGAAAGTGCCTCAAAGTTGACAGAAAATAGAATCTGTGACGGTATTGTGATTGATTAAGAAGAAACATAACTGTGGATGTTTAAATATATGAAATGCCTCAAAATATTTTAGGCTTGTACAATGGGATATTATTGGCCTGGAAGATAATGAAATATCTTAGTGACTTGAATGCACATATAAATACATATTGAGATTACTTAAAATTCATATATTATTGATCTAATTGATTGCAACAGCTCCAAGGGAGTTATTGAATATTTTGTAAATAATGCATCTGGTAATGATTAGGTTGGTGTTAAAAAATTCATGGGACTTTTCTTGATTGAATCCTGAAGCTAATGAAACTGTTTCATGAAAGGAAAACAAAAACAACAACTAGCAACAACTCAGTGATGAAAGCATGAACCCATGCCCCACTTTTATCAGACAGAATAGAATTAAACTGACCAAAATCTCGTTGCAAATTTAGCCTCCTCTATTTAGGTGTATGCCTTCGGAGGGAAGAAGTAGGACCAAATCTTTCATATTGCTCATCTTTTATTTTATCTATCACCTACACATAGGAGAAAATGGGTATCTTAATTTGGACTACTCAGCCTAGACTATTTAGAATTTGCTAGCTCCAAAAGAAACATTGGAGCACATCTAACATTTTCACAGAATCTCTTAAGTGCTGTGAACAATTTGCAATTTTAGCTCAGGGCAAGATTTACTAAAGGAACCAGAAAGGATAAATGTCTCAGACCACAGCTTTACTTCCTGGATTTCTTAGCATCAAATATTAACAACTGTGTAGTTTCCAACTTCAAAAAAAATCATGCATTGCATTCCCCATCTCCTACTGGACGTACCATGAATATGGACAAAATCAATAGGATGAAGTCGCATGACCTCCTGTAAAGAAATGTGGACTGAAATTACTTTAAAGATAGAGACTATCAACCAATCAGGCTATATACTCATAACCCTGATTTATGAACACACCTATGCAAGCACATCCCACAACTGGCTATAAATAAAATGTGGAACGATGGTGTCTGAGTCATTGTAGTGGAGACTGTGGCCTCTCTTTATTTGGACAGGTGACAACTAGCATAGAAAGGACTCTTTCTCTTCCCACTTAGAAAACTTGCCTCCTTGAAAAAACAAAAACAATGGGCAAAAAAATCTAGTTAGTAGTTAACTGGTTAAAATATGTATTAAAGCTACCATTGTCAATCATGGTAAATTTTTCTTCCCAGATAGTGGCTCTGTAGACACAGGCTGCATTAGAAGAGGGTAAAAGGATAATCTCCAACTGCCAGTCCTAAGTGCTGTCTTTAAACTGGCACTCTTTCATTGGTAAGACTGCCACCAGATATCTTGCTCACATCTTTATAAGTAGAAACAATCTACTCACCAGTATCATTGAGCTTCTCAGCAAAGAAGAAGATTTAGTCAAATATTATTGACATTTTCTCTTCTCCCAAAGAGTCAGCAACTCTTCCACAACATTCAAAAGAGGAGTAAAAAATGAAAATGAAGGGGGGAAATGTAGTCATGAAAAATCTTAATATTAAATCCTCATATCAAGTGGTTCAGGCCAGACTCAGAAGAGAACATGGAACAAGGTATATAATTATTATTGACATCAGATGGATCTTGGTTGAAAGTAGATGTTTGCTTGTGTTTCATGGACTATGCAAAAGCATTTGACTGTATGAATCATAACAATCAAAGAAGAACCTTAAGAAGAGTGAGAATTACAGCACATTTTATTGCACTCATGTACCTTGTACAGGAATCAAGAGAGAGTAGCATGCACAGAACAAAGGCATACTGCATGGTTAACATATCAGGAAAGGTGTGATTAAGATTGTATCTTTTCACCATACCAATTCAATGTGTATGCTGAGCAAATCATCGGTGAAGCTGGATTATAAGGGGGACAAAAGTGTCAGTGGGATTGGAGGAAGACTTATTAACAAACTTTGATGTGTTGCTGACAAAACCACGGTTTCAGAAGGTGAGGGGAACTTAACATACTTGCTGATGATAATCAAAGTTGAAGTCTCCAGTATGGATTGCAACTCATACTGAAGAAAACAAAAATCTTCGCAACTGGATCAAAGTGTAACATCATGATAAATTGATAAAAGCTATCAAGGATTTCATCTTGCTTCATTGCACAATAGATGCTCATGGAAGCAGCAGCCAAAAAAATTAAATGACATATTGAATTAGGAAAATATGCTGCATAAGCAATGAATACATTAGTGTTTTATCAGTCCTCGTTAGGGTGTTGAAAAGCAAAAATGTTACTTTGAAAGCTGCTATGCCTGATCCAAGCTATGGTATTTTCAGCTACCTCATATATATTTGAAAGTTGGACATTGAGTAAAGAAGGCTGAAGAACAATTGATGCATTTGAATTGCAGTGTTGGTGAAGAATATTGGATGTTTAATGGACTGCTGTATTGGAAGTAGTAGTCAGAATGCCACTTAGAGGTATGCACAGCAAAACTTTGTCTCATACACTTTGCAAGTTTTCAGGAGATACAAAACCCTAAAGGACATCATACTTAGTAAAGCAAAAGAGCAGTAAAATGGAGGAAGGCCTTTAATGAAGGTCCTTGAAGTAGACAGAAGGCACCTACCATCACCATCATCATCGAATGATGACATGTAAAGGCAAAGTGGGAAGAGTACCAAACCCTGCACAAGTTAGAGATGTTGAAAGCAGCATTTACAAACCTAGAAACGGGAAGAAAACTCTCCTGTCCTCATGAGTCCTTGCACTGGGAAGTTAATTCATCAGCTGAAGAGTGTCTCTTCAGTGGATGAGTTTCATTTGTTCACAAAGGGTCAGCATATCCAAATTCAATTTGGAAAAAAAGTAAAACGCAAAAAAGGACTCAGCATAGAATTGATCAAGATTTTTTTTTACAAGAATCTGTACTAGACCAGTTTACTAGATTGTTCTCATGAGGTTGGCTTTACATAAGTTTCCACCACTAACCTTTCAGTTGGCATAAAATTAACTACTGTGTCAACAGGCCTCCTTCTGACTCTATACACAATGTTGTATGTAGGGGCCCTACACTTGTCTCTAACTCATAGAAACCATATGTACAACAGACCAAAATACTCCCCATTCCTTCCCCATCCTCAAAAGTGCTCTAACAGCCATCCCAACCCATCCCATTAAGTGCTTTCATCTTCATCCATGCCCATCTTCCTTACCAAGCGTGATGTCCTTGAGAGGGACTGATCTCTTGACATAATGAAATCAAAGTACACATCGCCCTTAATTTTAAGGAGCATTCAGGATGCACAAAGTCTCTCCATCCTTGATTTTAAGAATCATTCCAGCTGTACTTCTTCAAACACAGATTTGTTGGAGAGAGATGCATCTATTTTATGCATGATGCCTATATGATACGTTGTGACACGAAACACTAGGCAAGTTGAACATTGTTGGCATCAGATCGTATATAGACAGTCCGTATGAAAACAGGTTTCCTAAAGCTTTTTATGTTAAAACTCATTCTATTTGTCACTGGTAAAAGCTTAAGAGCTACATAGAAGAGATAAAAGGGGCCAACTTTGCTGTATGGTCACCTGGGTCAAAAGAAGAGCTGAACTGGATCAGGATTTTTTCATGTGTCTGGAGTGGGGGTTGGGATTGTGGCGCTGGTGGGGAGACGGTTACAGGGTTTAGATGGAGAGAAGTTTGGTGCCAGGAACAAGGAGATCAGGCTGCCAGCTCTTTGTCTGCATGGCTGGTGATGGGTAGTCACCTACTGAAGCCTGGAGCTCACCGACACCAAGAGCCAGCCAGTGCCACCAGCACCAACAGAAGGTGTTGTCTTGAACCTGGAGTGTGAGCCTGCAGGGCTATTTTGCTGGTGAATGAAGTCAAGAGGAGGGCAAGGGAGAGGCATAGTAGGAGGTAATAAAAATTGGGATTAGCCTCAGAGCCATACCACTTAAGGATCTGGGAACTTTAAGACCATAATGGAAAAATAATAAACCAAAGAAGAGCTGCTTTTGCTTCAAAATAAAACAAGGCACCTCCAGGGATCAAGCCTGCACTTGTACAGGTGTGTGTGTGTGTGTGTTTGTGTGTGTCTCTGTGTGAGTGTGTGGTGTGTGTGTGTTTGTGTAAATTGCAAAATTTTTAGAGCCTTTTTAGAACTCTTTAGCAAGTCAACAAAATTCATTATCTTAACCATTTCAAAAAGGTAGGAAGGAAGATAGAAGGACAATTTCCGGGGTGTATCATTTTTGAATTCTGTGCATCAGGAAAAACAGTTTCATCTTCTCAATTCAGTGTGTGCCATGGAAAAATGAGATATTTGGTTTAGGTCATGGATAGAAATGAATGCTTTTTGGTTTGGTTCTATCAATTTTTTCCTTTGTTACCTTCTCTAACCTACTGATCTTGGATTATCCGAATGTGGACATTAAACCCAGACCTAACTGCAAAGAACGCAAAGCTGTGGTGACGAGCACTGAATGGGCTGTCATACTTTATGCCCATTCTTTTATTTATTTATTTGTTTGTTTGTTTGTGGTCCTTGATTCTATTATTTGGATTCTGCAAAACTCATTTTGTAAGGTGTTTGAGTTCATCGTCATCAACTGCAGCCTTGAATTAAATAAGTTATAGGCTTCCACTAAGTGAGCTAATCAGAGTTTGCTTCTGTTTTTTGGTGTTTTCGTATTGTCAGAAACCCGAGTTGGAGGATTAAAGAGATCTGTGCTTTGTTTTGGGAAGTTAGGTATGTCTGAGTATGTGGACAAAATTGAAGGTGTTTTATGTATTTCTTGATACCCATTTTCCTGTCCATCAGCTTAATAGCATTCTAGCTCTAGGAAAAAAGTGGTATAAATAAAAACTTGAATAGCACACTATTAAGTTGTTAAGTCCCTTGTATCCTGGTTAGATTGTTCTGGTTCAAATATAGGTTCCACCATTTCAGACTTAAAATAATTTGGATAAAACTCCATATTGGCAAAATGAGGAAAATCATATACCGCTTAACTTACCAGTTATGTGTGATGATAAAATCAAATAATCCATATAACACATCTAACAGAGTTCTTACAAAGAAGTAATGATCCTTAAGTCTGACTTCTATTGTTAGCCGTAATGTGAGTAGTAATAATAAGATTTTCAGGCAATGGAGTATAACACTGTTGTACATAATTCCAAATTAGGGTAACTCCATGTGCTGCAGAATAGATCAGTTCCATGAGGGTGTTCTTGGATGTAATCTTCAAATGTCTTCTCCAGTACCACTGGAGAGTTTAAGAGATAGGTAGAATAAATAAAGGGGTCTGATTCAAACTGCAAACTTCAGGTTATTAGCCTAGTTTAGGTTCCTACCCTGCTGTAGGAGAGCAGTGTAGAGTAAACTGTTTGCCCCATCACCTGGAGACGCAGTGAGAGAAAGCAAATGAGGTAAGGTGTTGCTGCTCAGTGAATCTGAGTATGGGATCTGAGCTTGTTCTCTATACTACTCTCTTTCTTATGACATTTGGAAGCTTGACGCTATTTGAAAAACAAACAAACAGATTAAAATAATTGTAATTGTAACCCTAAGATAAAAATACTGATGGAACCACCAATAAAAAGGAAACAATACAAAAAACACCTGGCATTTCAGGAGAAATTCCAGTACTTCAGTTACTATGCAAAGCAGATTATATCCATTGGTTAAAGTAATGCTGGTATCAACTTACTTAGCTCCATGAAAGTCAGGTGGACCTTGTTCTGAATCTGAAATCTACAAACCCTGTCCAGCTCAAAACATAAACACCCTGTAGTTTCACAAGTTTCCATTCAAGTTACATTGGAATTGGATTAAAAAATAATAATTTTGAGAAGATACAAACTAGATTTGCATTTTCCTATTTTTTTCTGGATATGAACTCTGTTATTTCCTTGATTTGCAACATTATTTAAATCTTCCCTCTCCAACTTAGCTTCTTCCTATATAAAATCAGTAGAGATCTATTTTAGTGCTTATTTTTCAAGATTTGAATACATGTAAACACTAACATACTTTTGCAAAAGGATGGACACAAAATAAGAATTTAATAGAATGCAGTTACAGTTGTGGTAAGAGCTAATTAAAAAAGTTAGCACTGTTGTCCTTATGTAGTTAGGTTTTTTGTACATTTTTTTGTACATTTTTTTGAGCTGGACAGGGTTTGTAGATTTCAGATTCAGAACAAGGTCCACCTGACTTTCATGGAGCTAAGTAAGTTGATACCAGCATTACTTTAACCAATGGATATAATCTGCTTTGCATAGTAACTGAAGTACTGGAATTTCTCCTGAAATGCCAGGTGTTTTTTGTATTGCTGCTCTCCCACTGCTCTCCGGTGGTGGGAGTAGGAGGCCCAGCCCCACTGCTGAAATTGAACCTCTGTCCCAGTGGGCTGCAGTCCCGCGCACAACCACTACGCCACCAGGGCTCAGTCCTAATTAGGTTTTTATGCATGTATCTTTTTTAGCAAACAAAAGTCAGGAAATCTAGCACGCTATATCTATATTCAAAAAATTTAGGAGAAACAGACATACACAATCATTTCAGACCATAGATTAATGTAGCAATATAACTCAGAGAGATAAAAATCTCCTCTAATTTATTCTCTTTTAAAAATGTATTTTTCATGGAGCATGACAAATGAACATTTAGGCAAAAGTTGGTACAATCTTAAAGGGGTAACAGCAACTGAAAAATTGATGCAGTTGTTTGAAATTCATTGTTTCCTCAAAAAATATGTTTTGACATTCCCAGAGGAGAAAATAATTGAGAGGAGAATGTAATCTTAATTTTTCCAATGGATTCTGGTTTTCTTCTGTAAAACCCCTTTTGCAGAAGACTTCCTGGGGATTTGGTAAAAGAGTCAAGTATTTTTGAGCCAAAACTCGTACTTCAATTTTTTAAACTCTAATCTCACTGGCAAACATTTCCTGACTTTTTCCTTTGAACAATATTCAGGTAAGAACCTTTAAAATAAAAATCTTGGACTTCGAAGGTGTCCTGTGGAGGAAGCAACATCTCCTGTATAAATTTGATTGCATGCAAAAAATTCACTAGTATCTCTGCTTTCCAGAATCTCTGTGGTGTAGTTATCATGAAACTAACAGACATGTTAAGTATAAAACTCCGCTAATCAGGCATAATTCCTGGGTGATCATTGTCAGTGTATTTGATGCCTGCTCCGATATTAATTGCACACATTTCAGGCCGGATTAGGCAGAATACAGGAAAATCAGACAAACCAGGAGGAAAAGGTTTCTTAAGCTATTTTAGCAGCTTAGAAGTAAATCACAAAATGTCAAGCTACAGAAAATGGCTCCGATAAATATGATTTTTTCCAGAATTATTTCACTAAGCTTTTATCCTTTCTGAACACTTTCAGTCAATTCTAAATACTTTAAATGCCAGGCTTAATATTGAGCAGTTATGCTGCAGCACATATAGAAGATTGAAAGCAGCAGTTACTATAGATGAGAATGAGTTATTTTGTCTTCATTTAGACCCCCAAAAAGAAAGAACATAACCATCATGTAAAAATACTGTACACAAATGGCTGCTTCTGAAGAAGGCAGGTGGTGAGTATCAAATGGGAAATATATATGGAGTAAGAAAGTATATTTATTTCAACCAAATTATTTCTCCAGGATAGGCCCTCTTGTCCCTTCCTGCCCCTCCCCCCGCTCACCTCCGGGGAGTAATACGACTAAGTTCCCATGAGGGAATATGTGATCCTAATTGTCATTTAATATTACATTCTTATTTAAGGGGATTTAGAGTTTACAATACCTCCAAAAATTACATGCCAGCTGTCACTTGGCTTCCATTCCAGAGCAGTCTTTGCATGCTGCACATGAGTTAGTCCCAATAATGCAAAGGGGACTTGGACATGAAAAGACACTTTGCATTCCTGACATTTCTATTGAAAATACCGTTTTCATTGTTAAATGATGAATCATATTAAGCATTATCTATTTACCAAGCTACCCAAAGAAAAACATTTCATATCATTTGATATCCAAACTATGATTTCATAGATATTTCCTAGGAATCACATGGAACTAAACAAAGGGTACTGGATGGGAAGTCAGAGACCAGAGTTCAAACCACCCCCCATCACCTAGCCATAGGCTTTGGACAAGTAGATAAACTTTCAGAAATCTACGTACGTCCATCTAAACTCATTTAGTCCGTCTTTATGAGGTTCTGGTGGTGCTCTTGGGTAAACATTGGACTACTCAACACAAGGCTGGTGGTTCAAAACCACCAGTTGGTCCACAGGCAAAAGAAGAGGCTATCTGTTTCCACAACTTTTTCAAGACTGAGAAACCTTATACAGGCTCATCATGAGTCAGAAAAGACTCAATGGCAGTAGGTTTTGGGTTTGGGACTTCAAACTTAACGTTTCTTGAGATTAAGTACTTTGCTTTCTGCTTCATTTACAGTGCTTGATGCAAAAATGGCAAATAGAACATATCTTGCATAAGTGAACACATGAGAGGATGATTGTTAACATCACGATTTATGAGAATAATCCATTATTTTCCCCACATTGACGAGCAATATTTAGGATATCATAAAGCTGCAGTGCACCTTTTATAAAATGATACCCTCCATTTATTTTATTGGCCTGGAGTACAGCTTAAGGCAGCAACTCAAACCTTGTTTAGAAATATAACGGAATCAAATGGATTATTCTTTGTTTAATGATCATAGAAGTCTACCAAATGGTACTGTTTGTAATCAAGCAGCTGCTGTTTTAGTCCCAACGACAATATAATGCTTCAATAGCTTGTTAGGAAAGAGCCCATTCACTGTCTAGCTCTGTATTTTACCAGAAGTGCACTATATATACGAGTTTCATTCGTACAGGAAAAGAAGAAAATGCTGGCTCTTCCCTGCTGCACCTTCAACCCCTAGAAGCGCTGAGTCATGTTCTTGTCTAGATCCTTACTCTAAGCCACTTCCTGCATCCACAACCAGCAATGCCAACTCCCTGGCATCTAATCAGTGCCAACTTAAAGCGTACCTATCGGCCAGGTACAACTGCCCTGTGGGGTTATAAGCCTGTAACTCTTTTATGAAACAGTAGAAGAGCCTCACTTTTTTTTCTCCCTCACAGGTGCTGGTGATTTCAAACTGCTGACCTTAAAGTGAGCAGCCCACGGGCTGCCCACCCTGCTGCCAGGGCTTCCAACAATTACAGGGTAACATCTTTGGTGGACTGCGTACTATAAAAAAAAGGGATACTCAAAAAATGTACCACATTAGCTCACACGTGAAACCATGACCAAACACTTGCTTTAAGTAAATGAATAAGAAAATATGTATAATTCCGAGGGTGTCTGAAAAACGAAAGAAAAGTGACATTCTCTGGGTATAAATTATCGAGGTAATAGAGCAGATTATATATCTGGTCATTTTAGATGTCCTTACTCTTTAGAAAACAAATTCTCTTTACTTGATATCTTAAAAGAATGATATAATAAGTCAATAGTAACAAAATGAATCTATGTAGGGGGGAGGGGAACGGAAGGTGCCCCCTAGCTTGCCCCAAAGCCAGCAGTTTGAATCCACCAAATATTCTACAGAAAGATGATACTTTCTAGCCCCAGAAGGAGTTACAAACCAGGAAATGGAATCACATGGGCTAGTTCTACAGGTCTGGGGACTGCTCTGAGTTGACATCAATTCAAAGGCAACAAGTGGGCTTTTTTTATTGTTCTGCTTTTGGTTTCTTTTGGGTGTTAAAAAGAAGAAAAGTTTTCTCTGAGAGGCATGCACAGAATGGCAGCAACAATGGGCTTAAACATATCTATTGTGAGAGTCACTTAGCACAGGACAGTGGTTTATCTGTTCTATGCATGCTCACAGTCCCCTCCTGAAGAAGAATCAGCTCCCCGACCCCTCACAACCACCTGCTTGGCCAGCTGTAAAATACTCAAGAAAGGGCAGGAAATGAGCTCAGATTACCAGACAAGCCAGGCCAAAAGGGGAATTGAGGATACAGGTCTTCGACTTACTCCATCTTATTCCACAAACACTACTTGGCAAAAAAGTTGTATGACATATAAGTATGACCTTCCTAGTACCCTCTTAAGTGTGCTGTCCTTTGTTTCATTTTAAAAGAAACTCAGATTATCTAGGAAAATATGCACAATTTTTTCCTTAGGAAAATCATTTAATGATTTGGTAATTTATGTCATAAAAAATTCCTTATCTTAATCTGGCTATTATATAGATGATATGAATAACTTTAATAAATTATTTAGATTTTTAAGAATTTAATCCCAATAAGTTGTATAATATAAATTTAGGTTGCTGTTTATTTCTCTGATTTAAGAGACATCAGTATTTGGGAAGTTTATCATTGTTGATTGATGGTTAACAGTATTTTAAAACACGTGACTATTGATGGTTTCATAGAGAGCAGAATTATTTAATAAAATGTGTGATTCTCAACTTCAGCAATAGAATTGTTTTCCCTGAAGTATTTCTCAAGGTAAAACCAGCTTGCATTCTTATTATCCTCAGGCTCATCTTATTACAGTAAGAAAGCAAACATTATTGAATTGGAAAGGGGGCCTGAAAATAAACAGTGGGAAAATATTTGTTTCTCCAGATGTTCTAGAAACACAACTTTCTCCCTTGTTTGCACTAAGTACTTAAAACCTGGCATTCTTTAAGTAAACAAACACATACTGTGAATTATGAGGGGAGGGAAGTAAAAGAAACATATAAGAACTACAATGAAGGCTTAGCTTGATAATGGGACAAGAGGAAAGAAAAAGGAGGCAAAAGTCCTTTATAGAGGTCTAAATACAGGCATGTACATAGGTAAATATATTTATATATGATAATGGGGAAATAGATCTGTGTGTATATATTCAGATATATGTATGTGTGTGTATATATACATACACACACACACATATATATATATATATATGTTCTAATAAATTGGCATTCCATTATGCTTACCTTCCCAGCACAATTGCTGAGGACAAATGTGTGCATATGCAAAAGTGGTGAAGAAAGCTGATGGTGACTAGCTAAAAAAAGATATTGTGTCTTAGGTCTTAAAGGCTTGAAAGTAAACAAGTGGTGATCTAGCTGAGAAGCAACAAAGACCACATGAAAGAAGCACACTAATCTTTGTGACCACGAGATGTCCAAGGGATCAGTTATCAGGCATCAAAGAATAAAAAAAAATCATATCATTGCACGCTCACCTTCCTGATGTGATCACCGAAGACAAATATGTGCTTAAGCAAATGCAATGAAGAAACGGATGGTGTCTGGCTGTCAAAAGATATAGTGGCTGGAGTTTTAAAGGATTAACGGTAAACAAGCAGCCATTAGCACAGAAGCAACAAAGCCCACATGGAAGAAGCAGACCACCCTGTATGACCAAGAGGTGTCAAAGGGATCAGGTATCAGACATCAAAGAATTAAAAATTATATCACCATAAATGAGTGGGGGTACAGAATGGGGACCCAAAGCCCATCTGTTGGTAATGGGACATCTCCTTGCAGAAGTATCCCAAAGTGGAGAGGAGCCTACCAGGGTGCATTGTAACAATGATGAAACATACAACACTCCTCTAATTCTTAAATGCTTCCTCTTCCCCGTCCCCCACTATCATGATCCCAGTTCTACCATACAAATCCAGCTAGACCCGAGGATGTACAGTGGTACTGATAAGAACCAGGGAATCCAGGACAGATGATCCCTTCAGGACCAGTGGTGAGAGTGGCGATACCTGGAGGGTGAGTGAAGGTGGGGTGAAAATGGGGAACCGATTATAAGGATCTACATATAACCTCCTCCCTGAGGGATGAACAACAGGGAAATGGGTGGAGGGAGACATCAACAGTATATGATATGACAAAATAATATTTTATAAATCACCAAGAGTTCATGAGAGAATGGGAAGCGGAGATGGAGGGGGGGAAATAAGGAGCTCATATCGAGGGCTCAAGCAGAAAGTAAATATTTTGAAAAGGATGACGGAAACATATACACAAATGTGTTTAAAACAAACAATTGATGTATGGATTGCTGTAAGAGCTGTAAACCAGTGTTACTGGAGCAATGTTTCAAAAAAGGTATTCCTTTTTGAGTGAATGTAATATGGCTAGAACAGCAAATAATGAGTAACTAGTCTACTGGGCAGAATTAACCACTGAAAACCTGATGAGTATAGTGTAACATGGTCAGATGCTGGAACCCTCACAAATAACAGCAGAAAATGGCCAGCTAGAGTAATGGAAAGCCAACCTCTCAGGTTAGAAGGTTATAGTCTCAACATAGAGTCAGTGTTAACAAGGTGGATAATAAAGCTTTCAGGACCTTCATTTACTGATTGGGTCTAACATAAAATGAGAATAAATGGCAATAAAGTTATTGACATTTTAAATTTGGAA
This sequence comes from Nesogale talazaci, assembly GCA_004026705.1. Lineage (NCBI taxonomy): Eukaryota > Metazoa > Chordata > Mammalia > Afrosoricida > Tenrecidae > Nesogale > Nesogale talazaci. The sequence goes on along the minus strand of PVJH01007064.1, from coordinate 35,677 downwards.
TATAAGAAGTGGAATCCAGGAAATTTGCAAGTTGTTGAGAACAAAATGGAAAGCCTAATTTATAGCCTAATGGGCTGAAATGGTCTGGCATTGAATGGTTCTGAAGGAAGTCCAAATTCCACTGAAGACCTTCGAGACTGGCAAGATTCCTCAAACTATGGCCCACGGGCCACATGTGACCCATCGAAGACTTTTATGTGCCCTGCTGAGGACATTTATATGGTCTGCTGGCTGTTATCACTGCTGCTGCTGTCCTGCTTAGCAGCTAACTAATCCTGAGCCCGCAGTGATTTTGTTCATAGTTTTTGTTGTTGTTGTTGTTGGTTGGTTTTAACTATAGTCCAGCCCTCCAGCAGTCTGAGGGACTGTGAACTGGCCCCTGTTTAAAAAGTTTGACTACCCCAGTAGAGTCTCGGTTTTACTCTCTCAGCCTCCTTGAGGCTAGCTATGTTGCACTAGGTCTTGGCAGTCTCTCCCACTTTTCATGGAGGCCTTGAGCATACTCTTCCAAGGGCACTATGATGTCTGTCTGTGTCCCAGACTGCTCCTCCACACTGATTGATTTAATGGATGTGTTCTTTTGTCCTTTATCAGATCAAATCTGCAAGAAAAGGAGGCCTGGTGGCACAGTGGTTACAAGTTGGGCTTCAAGTTTCAAGGCCAGCAATTAAAAAGCACCTGGGGGAGGTCTGGGTCTTCTCCTCCCACAAAGAAATATAGTGTCAAAACTGCAGTGCTGCCCTGTCTGATCGAGTTATATGAGTCAGAATTGAGATGAGCGAGTGTTTGTATGTGACCCACAGGAAAATGAAAGGTGGTATCTGAAATCACATCCTCTCCTCTTTTTTCTTTATTTTGAAAGTTTAAGTGTATTGACTTGTAATTCAACGGTGTAAACACATCAAAAAGAATTCTCCTGACTCACAGGAACCCTACAGGGCAATATACTGCCTCTTGGTTTCTAAGATTGTCACTTGTTATGGGAGTAGAAAGGCTCATCGTTTCAAACTGCTGACCTTGCAGCTAACATCCCAATGCAAAGCTAGGGCACCTCCAGGGCTCTTTGCCATAGAAATAAGAAACTATTAATCTCATTTTACTGCCTCTGAAGATTAACCTGGCCTGCATTTCCTACAGTAGAAACAGACAAATACATACACAATGATAAAATCAAAGCGAGGGAAACCTCAACATAAAAGAAAGCAGAAACTAGTAAAAACCAGAATACATTCTAATGGGTCAAAAAGGAGAACAAATTGCAATGTAAGTGCTAAATTCTAACCTAATTACAACTGAATTAATCCTCTTTCTAATGCACTTGTCTGACAGCAAGCCTAGCCACATCCCTGGTCAACAGTCAGAGGGTATTCACTAGAGATCTAATCCATATGAGAACCCTGAAAATGTATTTTGGACTTCCACTGCTATCCATAGGCTTCTGTAAACCAAATCCTCAGCATTTAAGCTTTAATACAGTTCCCTGTTGTGGTACTAGGTTTTATGATTTACAATCCTTGGGTCACACAGACTGCTATATTCCATCCAGGTACACTTTGCTGACACCTCACTCAGATGACTGCTGATGTTAAGATAAGATCCAGGTCACCATGTGTTTTCTTCACCACACCTGGTTTTAGGATTCATATAGATAGTGGTCTTCAGAAAGGTGTGTCTAGTAGTCCCACATCATCAGACCTATTTTTTATGATTAAGTACAAACTCCTAATCCATTCATGTATCTGTCATTTACATATGGCTCACTTGAGACATCATTGTCTTAAACCTTATCTTTTTTGGGGGGACATCACTGCCCTCTGGTGGGATTGGGAGGCCCAGCCTTGCTCCTGGAGAGCTGCTGCTGGATTTGAACCGCCAAGTCAGGAGGCTGCAGTCCGGCACTCAACCACTACCACACTGGGGCTCAGCCCAAACACTTATCTTAAAACAAGCAGCCAGCTAAGGGAGGTACCTGTTAAGAACTATGCTCCATTATCCACAGGCTTTTCATTGACTGGCATTTCATACATACGGGTTGTGACAACTTTCCTTTTGAGTGCCCTTGGCTGACTCTGAAGTGTCACTAAGTACAAACCATTTAGGATCTGATTACTAAAACCAAAGAATTCCTGGGTAAACTGGGACAAAGTGGTCCCTCTAAAACCTGATTACCAGAAGCGTCTGAGGTGATATGAAATGAGGGTTACAAAGGTACAAGAAAAGATGATATGGGTCAAAGTTCAATCAGATTATGTAAAGAGTATGAGATGAGATAATTGGTCTTGACTTAATTACCACCTTCAATAGCTGATTTATTGACCTGGAAAACAAGTGGGTGAATCAGGATAAGCAATATTTTGAATTTTCTGACCTGACTCTATTAACAAGTACAATTGAAACTTAGTGCCATGAACTTCATTTTTCTGAGACTCAGGATTGTGGCATTATTCTATCTTATAAATTAGAGAGAAACAAAATGGGTGATACATGAAAGGAGTTGTTATTTTCATTAATCTGACTTAAAGAACAGAAATCTAGGCAACTTGTTTTCACACACACACACACACACACACACACAAAGAAGAGGTAATCTGTAAAGTATAAGGAGTTTTATACTGAATTAAGAGTTGTAAAGACAAATATGAGTACTTAATTTAGGAACTTGAATCTATTATAACTTTCAAAAGAATATACTTTTGGCCCTGGTCTTTAAGATCTGAGAGAGGAAATATAAACACTGTTGTTTTAGGCTTTTTCAAACATATGTTACCAATTAAAGCAGGAAAGCAATAGATCATTGATTGTTTTTTGACCTTTAAGATTTAATTTGGGGGATAAATATGGTGGCACATTAAAAGATCACATGTGAAAGAATCACAATAACTTAAAAAACTTTGATTTTCTTAGGCTTAGACAGTGATTCATATTGGTAACTACTGGAGAGAGTAATTTGCATTTTAGATAAAAGGGAATTTTTAGTGACTGTTTGACCTGTTTTCTTTCCTTCATTTTTTTTTTTTAAACATCACTACCTCTGGTGGCTATGTGAGCTACCCAGCCTTGCTGCTGCTGGATTTGAACTGCCAAGCCAGTGGGCCGCAGTCCCACACTCAACCACTACGCCACCAGGGCTCAGACCGACCTGTTTTCATTATTCTGTTTTTCGAAAGAGGCAGATAAGCTACAGACTGAAGACATAGCATTTCTCAGATCACTTAAGTAATTCCCCTGATTTCTACGTTCAATAGCAAGTTAGGGAACAGAAACATAATTAAATTTCCTTGTCATGGATGATGTCTTCTTAAAAAAAAAAAAAAAAGCAAAACTGCTTTCTTAAATTGAGTTACTTTTACTACCATATACACCATCACCTAACCTCACTGCCATCAAGGTTATTCCAACTTTACGGAAGTCCTTCAAGACAGAATAGAATTTCCCTTTCTGTCCTTCAAGACAGAATAGAATTTCCCTGGGGGTGTAGAAAGCCTTGGCTTTCACCCATGGAGCAACTGGTGCATTCAAACTGCTGGCCCTGTCACTCAATGTATAAAAACTATGCCACCATGACAGCCATATAGTAATAAAGAAGTGAGAGATACAATCATAATGAAGAAGATAAATGCTTTGTTCAATGGTTATAATTAATATTCTAATGGTTTTAAGTGCATTTCATCATAATAATCTCTATTTTTTCTTCAAATAAGCATCCAGGATTAGAAAAGGAAATAGTCATGACAGCTACAAAAATGTTGATCTCATTGTTCTTTTAAGATGATAGCTCCCATTGGGAAATAATATCTCATATCTTACCAAAGTAGAAATGTCTCTGGCCAGTGCTATTATGTTCAAACACACAGTCAGACTTAATGGTCAGTAAGAAGGAGATGGCTATAAATTAGTCGCAGATAGCTACCAATTGAACTTGGAAAAGTTAGTGAAATGAATATGATATTTATGGGAACAAACCAGAAGTGACCGAAAAGTAACAAACTCCCATCGACAATGAAATAAGTCTGGAAGCTTGAAATTGTAATATAAAATGAAAAATGGTAAAACATAATTGTGGTAACTCATCAGATATGTCTTTCGCTTTCTTGGATGCTTCAAAGAAAATGCAAGACAAAAATCATCAACGATTAACTCCTGGGGCTTTTCAAGGAAGTGCCTGAATTTATGAGGAGACAGAAAGGCTCAGCAGAGACTAGAGAACTAACTCATTACACCTTCGTAAGCCTGCCCATGCTTTTTCACCAGTTTCCATCCTTTCTGCAAATAATAATTCTTAGGAAAACTATTGTTCTCTTAAATATACAGCTGTTCTTTGAGTCCCTCGTTCTGATGGGGATTCAGGAAATATTTTGTTTTGAAAATTGACTTCAAACCCAGCATTGACATGGCAGTGTGGCAGGTGGTTTGAAGTCTACAAGCTTCCCAGGATCCTCAGACTCTTTTCCACCTTAGTCCAACATCCAAGACTTACCATCTCATACCCACTAATCCACACTCCAGCTGGAGATTCCACTCCATACACTGAGTTGCATGCTTTACTTATGCCTGTCCCTCAAATGAGATATCTTTAATGTATCTGTTAATCTATACATTTAACCATGGAGTCTAAGGATTAACTCATCTGTAATTTTTCTATACATGTATTTTATTCCTTATGGTAGATAACCAATGATATTTTCTCACTTACATCTCCCTTTGGAACATTTCAAGCATGATATGCATGCATGAACTTCCGGGTATTCTCTTGTCGTTCAAAACTGAGACAATATACAAGTCATAAGCCAAATCAAAGGTGGTAGCTTAGTGTCTTAAATAGTTGTTGGCTTCTTTTGAGCATTGTTCAGCTCACAGAGACCAAATGAAGAATAAGGTGAAATGCTGCACTATCTCACGCCACCTCCATGACCATTTGTAGATTGGACCACTGTGAGTTAGACAAACAGTTGGACTTAACACACACTTATTAACTTGAAATGCTACCTAAGTGATCTTTGAGCACCCGTTCTAGTGTAGGTGGGGAAAACATAAGGCATTTTGAAAATGTGTATCCTGAGAAGGCTTCGCACCAAGGATGTTGTCCTAATTTTGAATACTAATCAGTGAAAATCCTACTTCACTTTATCATTTCTGTGAACACAAATTAAATATTTTATACAGTTGCAAAGTTAGACCCATTTTTAGTATTTCTGAACATTAATTAACATGCTTCTGCAGAAAGTGTGCCTTTTATCATATTAAGTTAAATGTATGATCTCTCCTGTTCTTTATGTTAAAAAGAGATATGTGAAGATATATATGATTCTAAATAATATCTTCTATAAAATCAATGGAGTATTTGAAAACCTCACTTGCATGTCTGTTAAATAAAGATGTTTTCCTTCTTCTCTGTTAAACGATATTGTGTCCTTGTAATATTTTTTATGTAAGGCATTAGCTTTTAGCAATTGTCTCTTAGCAAACTAGACAAAGCTTTCAACCTTATTTAATTTGAAAAGTACAAAGATTGAGCTGACTTATCAAAATGTATGTGCTAGCTTTAAAATAATAAACAGAATGGATGAAGTTGGCATGTTGTTTTAAGTATGCCCATTGAAGAAAAGGTATAATGGTATGACAGCTTAATTAAAGATGGAAGTGTCAATAAAAATCAGATTAGCTACACAGTCAATGAGGGATAATGACTTTGACTTTTTTAGATCATCTAATATCCAGCTAAATATACACGCTTTTCTGAAGTTTATATGTACATAAATTTTATTGTACATCAATGATTCCATACACTTAGATATACCTGTCTTTGCTAATATTGCAATCCCTTTAATATAAACCATATAAACTGAGAAAAATAATCTAGATGAAGATAAAAACCATATTCCAAGAGGCAATATAACTTAATAGTTTCCCTCCATTTATGCCTTGATGTTTACAATCACTGCAAATTCCCAGACGCCAGAAAGACTTTGATACCTGAAGCAAATATTCCAAAGTGTCTATGTTATCCATTCAGTCAAATTTGGTCCCCATAGAAATGAAAGCTTGGAAAAGATATTTTTTTAATTTCTGTACTTTAGTTGGGACATTTCTTATTGTGAGAATTTAAGTGTTTTCTTTTTATTCTCCTACAGGGGTGTAGGGATGGCGAACATAGCATGTAATAATTGTGTAAAATTAATTCCCAACCAGTGAATAGTAATAATCACACACACAAACACAAGATCTTTGGGTAGAAACATGTAGTTAGCAATCAAGCCCTAACTCATAAGTTGGGTATAATCCTATCCAGTAGCCACACAGATGAAAACCCTGGTGAAAAGCTTGCATAAAGATCATAACCAAGACAATCCTTTTGAGCAGTGGCACTCTGTAACACATCGAGGTGCTATGAGTTGGAATTGACTTGATGGTGTTATTTTACATTTTCATATTTTAATTACTTTTATATCTAAAGGTGAGAAGTCTTCAAATTTCATAGAAAAATGTGGTGAAAAGGGAATAAAATTCCTCCATGAGCATTTTGAAGTCTCTCTAATACACACTCACCCCCTCAACCCCCACAGAGTTTAAGTAGGCTTCCAGTTCATATATGCACAGATTTACTCTGCACACAATGTGTTTAAGCATACCCCCTGTGATCAGGGCTTGACTGCAGACAAGTTCTTCATCAGTTCATTATATGGAAAATGGCATTAGGGGAGCATCTGACCTTTAGCTTCACAGGAGGGAAGGAGATTCCAGTTCTACACTAGCACAATACGAATTCGCACAAGGGAGTGTGACTTCCTCCTCCCGTTTCTTTATCCTTTGATGTCACAAATCATTTACCATGGCACTGTAGTTTTCTTCTGCATTCAATAATCTGTTTAATAGCCATGCAAAACTCACATACAATATTCGGGACTACAGGGCATTAGAGGAGCAGGGCACTAACCCATCCATGTAGAGGTTATTGTTTACATCTCCACAGAGAGGGAAAGAGGGACCAGACCTCAGACTGGTGTTCCCTGTATGAAGCACTGAACTATCAGAGAGGTCAGAGAAGCCAGCTGCAATCTTGGCAATGTGGACCCCCTCCCTCCCCAAAAGAATGTACTGCAGAGAACAGTACTGAAGACGCAACTCTGGGACTCAGTGAAAGGGGCAGGTCAGCTCACACCACCTGGTAGCAAACTAAGAGGGGGAGAGAGAGAGAGAGAGAGAGAGAGAGAGAGAGAGAATGTGTGTATGTGTGTGTTAGTCCAGGTAGACTAGAGAAACACGCATATGGATATAAGGGAAAGGCTTATATACAAGAGGAAAGAACATTGAGAAAGCATCCCAACCCACTCCTGTCCAAGGTCATAAGTCCAATATTAGCCCACATGTCTGATACCAGTCTATAAAGTCTCCTTCTGACTCACAAAACATATGCAATAACACCAGGCAATCACAGGCATGTGGGTGCAGAGTCTTGTGTATCCAGTGGTGGTAGAACCATCCTGGCACTGGTCGGGGTCTCCCCATGGCTCCTCGTTTCTAGGGCTCAGGGTACTTCCACAGTATCCATTGGTGTTAGAAGCATCTTTGTGATGGCAGGAGTCTCTGTGTGCCTTTTCTGGCTTCAGAGGTCTGGTTCCATCAGAGTTAGAGTTAGCCTGTGTGACTTCTCCTCCAGCTCTTCAGTTCCTAGGACTCAGGATCTATGCTGCCAACTTGTCTTGTCAGTCAAGTGCGTCTCAGTAACTGAGTCTGTAGGCTGTCATCTCCATGGGGGAAATGCCACGAGACTTCCCAGAATTTTCAGAGAAAGCCAGGCCCACAGAGGTCTTACTGCTATCTCCAGATTGACAGGCTATACTCCAGCCTTACACTCCCAGTGCTCAAAGTAGATTTGAGCAGATCAGTGGCTGAGAGAGGGTCCACCAAGCCCTGGGAATAAAATTCCCACTCAGAGCAGTCAAGGAACAGAAAGGGCCATAAGGGTGGCCCCATCAGGAGACACAGCAACCCTTCACTGATACATAGCACTATGGGGACAACCCTGTTGACAAAATTCAGGCATTTGTGGGCTTCCCCAGGCCCTTCCTGTCTCCCAACACTACCATGAGAAAATGCAGAGGAGTCAAACAGAGCAGCAAGAGGAGCAAAGCTATGAAGTCTCTCTTGACACCTTATGAGACTCAATCATAAGGGTCAGCAGATAGGTCTGTATGTAATTCAACCCTCCCCCATGTCTAGCTATATAAAATAGGCAAGGTAAACAATCCCAAATAAAAAACAACAGGACTAACAGTTCTGGGAGGACATGGGAGGGAAGGACGTGGGGAAAAGGAAGGGGGAATAAAAAACCCAAGCGAAAAGGAAACAACATTGATCTAAAATTGATAGCAAGGAGGACACAGAATGCCTAATTGGGTTTGATCAAATGCAATGTAGCCAAGGGAAAATACTGAGAGCTGAAGGATGGTCAAACATGCTAGTAACACAGAAGGAAAATACATGGAAATAGATGAAAGAATTGGAGGCAAAAGACATTTACAGAGGTGTAAATAGAGACAAGTACATATGTAAATATAGTATGTATAATGATATGGCTATAGATCTAAGTACATATATGTATTAAATGTTAAGGTAGCAGATGCATATTTGGCCTCTACTCCCTTATGCAACAATATTTTGTTCTAATAACTTGGCATTCTGTGATGCTCACCTGCCTAACACAGGCTCTGAAGACAAAATGGGTGCATAAGAAAATGTAGTGCAGAAAGCTGATTGTGGCTAGCTATTAAAAGAAATAGAGTATGGGGTCCTAAAGGCTTGAATATAAATAAGCAGCCATCTAGGTGTGAAGTAACAAAGCCCACATGGAGGAAGCACACCAGTCTGTGTGATCATGAGGTGTCTATATAATCAGGTGTCAGACATCCGAAGACCCAAAACAAGCAGTCATAATGATGCAATTGAGGGTGGCTGCAGTGGAAACTCAAAGCCCATTTGTAGATAATGTGACTGCCCCTTACAGAAGGGTCAACAGGAAGAGATGAGCCAGCCAGGGTGCAGTATAGCACCAATGAAACATAAAACATTTCTCTAATCCTTCAATGCATTCCACACACATCCCCAATTATCATGATCCTAGTGCTACCTTACAAATCTGACTAGACCACAGCATGTACACTGGTACAGATAAGAGCTCTCAATGCATGAAATCCAGGAGAGATGAAGCCTTCAGGAATAGTAGTTGGATTGGGGAGCATAGGGGGAAGTTGGGGATAAAAAGCAATGATTGACATACAACATCACCACCACCCCAGGTGACCAACAACAGAAGCATGGTGAAGGAAGACAACAGATGGTTAGAGATGAAAATAGTAATATTTTATAATTTATCAAGGGTTCATATGGGTGACAGGATACCAAGGTCTTTAGAACAAAGAAAATATTTTGAAAAAGATGATAGTAACACATGTAGAAGTGTGTTTAATACAATGGATGTATGAATTGTTATAAAAGCTGTAAGAATCCCCAATAAAATTTAAAAATCAAAACCAGAAATGTTAAGAGCACATATCTTTTGCCTGCAGTGCCTCTTCGTAGTCATGTCTACAGGCACATCTCTCTATAGTCATCGGCCTCACATGCTGCCCCCTGGTCTCCTCCCTGCTCAAGAAAGCATCCAAAACCTCCTGTAGCACTAACAAAGACCCAATAGGTATCTTCCTCTGCAAACCAGACAGAAGTCACTCAACTTTACTCTATCTTTGAACCATAAAGCCTGCAGCTCTCATGGTCTCTGACCTAGGCTCACTGGTATTTCTGACACGGTTCCTTTTCTGCAGAGAGAACTCATGTGTGCTCCACTATGGTCATTATTTTTCATACTCTTGAGATTCTCCCCCTCATGCTTATACCCAGTAGAAGGGGAAAGCAGACTTGTCTTCAAATCTACTCCTACATCCCTTATTTCCATGCTCATTCCCCAGCACTTGGTGGGCGTTCCAGAGTCCCTGAATGGAAGAGTCAGACTAAGTGACTTTACTTCACTACAATTTTCTTGGTCTTTTTTTAAAAGAGTGTCCACCATTGAATTGTATGCTATGTGAGCTATCTATTAATAAATCTGTTAAAAATTCATGCAAATGAAAACAGGCAAATAAGCCACCAATAACAAAATAAATGTCAACATTGTAGCACAGTCCTTTTTATACTTTAAATTATTAATCATTGAATCTTTTTAAAAGTAAAACAAAGTAGAGGGTCTCTAATTGGCCAGTTAAATTCAAGGTGGAGAGGTGAAGAACTATGGATAACTGTTTCAGATGTGATCTTGATGGATTTTCATGAAGGACACAAAAGCTTATTATGAGAACGTTTCTTATTATTAAGAAAATGAGATGCTGCATTTATGAGAAAAAGACCAGGGAAGTTGTGCTAAATTTTAATTTTCCATTACAACAATGAACTTGCTCATTCATGAAAGTAACAAGGATTGTCCTATGAGAATCTCACTGAGAAATCTTATCCCATGCACCTTACAGTCCTACACCTTGCCTCTTCAGACTTCTGTTTGTTCTCAAAGCTCAAAGAACTTTTAAATGGAACATTATTTAATTGATCCAAGATGCCCAAACTGCTATTTTGACATTGTGTGAACCAGAGAGTGCACAATTGTTCAGGGAAAAGCTTGAGAGTTGGAAACATTGCCTTCAAAAGTATATTGATTTAGGTGGAGACTATTTTAAGAAAAAAAATAGCTGCACATTTTGATAGTTGCATTGAATAAATGTTTTATGGTTTGTAGTGATAATTTTTGACTTATCCATGTGTGTAGGTGTGCGGAGCATAGAAGTGTTAAAGCTAAAGATATCACAAAGTTGCAGTTCTTTAAAATCCGTATTTAATAATAAACACAAAGAAACATTCTGTTAACTATTTTGGAGAGGGTCATACATGTGACATTAAGGATGGTTTAAGAGATTGGTTGTTTTTATTATTATATTTAAAATTAAACACAGATTGAAGAACTAACATTTTCCAAATCATGTAGGCAACTCCCCTAATTTCTAGGACCAATATCACATGAGGAAACAAAAACATAGTAGTTTACTTTCAGTATGTCTATCAAATGGACACAAAGTACTAAGTGACCCCTGTGGTGAAAAAAATCAAGCAAACAAACAAAAAACCCTGAAAGGAATCTCTTGTTAGTAGCAACTTGAAATACTACATAGAAACATTAGGACACTGAATCTGTGTTAATCGGGAGGAAAAACTGGGAAAAGCAGGGAAACTGTGATCATGCAAGTTAGAAAATGAAATTAATGTTATGGATGCAGAAATTGCATATTTGGAGACCACAGGGAGCATTCTACCTCATCCTATAACAAGTCCCCTCTGGGTTGGCATCACTTCAATGTCAGTGAGTTAGGTTTTTAGACCTAAACACCACTATTGCCCCACAGAAACCTCCTTGGATCCAGTCGCCTCCTTTTGTAAGGAGTCCTGGTCACACTGTGGGGTAGACTTCAGACTGATAAGCACAAATCTTCAAAAACAAAACAAAAACAAACAAACACCTCACTGCTATCAAAGTGATTCTAATAGCATCCTTATCAAACCCATTGAAACTGGCCCAGTGGCTTTCAGGGCGGGTTCATCTTTACAGAAGCAGAGTGTCATCTAACCCCCATGGTGCAGTGAGTGGTTCTGAACGAAGGTCAGGAGTCCAGGGTGCAACTCACAACCCCACCATGACTCCCTCACCTGCTCCAAGGGAGAAGGGGGCCATCTCCTCTCTAATGCTTTCTAATCGTTTTGACAACTGTACAATAAGTCAAAACTGACTCTGTGGCTAAGATGCAGACTTGACTTGGACCAGACAGGGATTATTATTATAGCATTATTATTTGTGCATGCACCTGTACATGCGTAAATCATTAATGGGATGGTGGTGAATTAGTCTAAGTCAATCTTCGATAAGCCGGTGTTGAATTTAATTTAATTTAAAGGGGCACTTTTTTAACAGTAGAACTTTTAGGATAGTAAAACCATTAAGCAGTGTCTATCTAGGTTCAAGACATGAATTATCAAGGAATTCAACAGAACAATATTGGAATAATTAAAACCCCAGATAAAACTACACAGATATTGCATGGATCTCCCATTCTAGGGAGTGAAAATATACCCAAAATATGATAGTTATACATGGATATTTTCCTTTGATACAAATATATTCAGTAATGTTACAGAACATCTAGGGAGGAGATTTATGAACAATTCTTAAACATATGGCTAGAATGATTCATTGGGTCTTGGGGCACAGGTCCATAATACAGCGCATGAGGACCATGTGTGGTGAACCTTTTTCCTTCCCTGTCAAGGGTTATTTGGATATTTATAAATATCATCTGAAGGCCATACTAATCAAATATTTCATTATGAGTTTTGTACAGTGGTTACGTAATGGGCTGATCCCTTCAAATTTGAAGCCACCAGCTGAGCCAGGGGAACAAGACCTGGTTTTCGACTCCAATAAAGAGATAAAAGTCTGTCATTTACGGTTACAATGAGCTGGAATTGCTTTGATAGCAGTAATTTGGGATTTCTTTTGGGAAGGTGATGACTGGACCTGTTTGTTCTCTTTGGTGAGGTGTGTGATATTAGCTGGTCTTGATGAATTCCAGGCCTTATACCCCACACGCCTGATGTTCTTCTTGCCTGATCTCGAGGGGCATCGAATCAATTGGTATGGCCTATTCCATAATGACAGTGTTCCCTATCCTACTTTGGCAAATAGCATCGGAGGCTTTATAAGCTAGTGAGTGAACATTTAAGGTGGAAATGATTAGTGAACTAGATAAATGGAGCTCAGAAATCTCCCCGTTCAAGACCCTAAGAGCAGAACTAGAGGATCCTAGCTCCCACTGCCAACTGTAATGCACAAAATTGTGGAGAGTATGAGAGGAAAAGATAGAATAAAAGTGAAAATCATAAAAGAGACCAGGCTTACTGGTCAGATACAAACTGGAGGGACCACCAAGACTAGGGCCCTCTGTGACTCTTCACAGCTGGAGTTGAACTCATGCCTAGGGTTCAATTTTCAATCAATGGACAATAGCAATAAGAAGAAATAGTAACAATACTCAGGTAAGTGTACTTGAGAGCGTAAGTTTCTAAACTTACTTGGCCTCTTGTTCCCTTTACAAAAAAATATTATCCAACCCCCTTTGGCAATTAAAGACTTTTGGATGAGAGCTCATAATTCAGACTAAAATGTAGGATTTGATTGGCAACCCAGTTTGATCATCCCAGCAACCCTATCCACTGATGGTAGCATCACATGAGGAAACATTGCCTTAGAATATGCAGCCCTTTGAGATCCAGAGGCAACGTTTACCCAAGGAAAATGTTCACAAGAGTTAGGAGAGTTCGAGGTGGAATGTCTAACATGGAGGAGGGAAGAAAGATCCCGCCTTGAGGGGAACACAATAAATGAGAAAGAAGATGGTTGTCGACTGTAAAGCAGATGGTCTGCTATATATATATATATATATATATATATATATATATATATATATATTCATGAAATTTCTAACAAAAAATTAAAACATGTAAAAAAGGAGGAGTTGTCAACCAGCCAGTCAACAAGGGAACAAGAGATGCAGGGATAATGGAGGTGAGGGTGTGGGTGGCCTGGTAGAACTTGGCCAGAGGCAGCATGATGAGAGATCCAGGGCACCCAAATGAAGGTTGAACATGATGGTGGGACAGGAGGGAAGCAAAAGGAAATAGACGGAAGAACTAGGAGGGTAAGGATATTTATAGGGGTCTAAATGCAGGCATACATAGATAGATAGATAGATAGATAGATAGATAGATAGATAGATAGATAGATAGATAGATACAGAAAGATAGATGATAGATAGATCTATATCCCAAATAGATCTACATGTATATATTTATAGGTTCAATGTTAAGGTAGCAGATAGACATTGGACCTCCACTCAAATAATCCCTCAATGCAAGAACACTTTCTTCTATCACATTGACATTCCAAAATGCTCTCCATCCCAACATGAGCACTGAAGAGAAATGTGTTCATAATAGGAAAATGTGGTGAAGAATTCTAATGATTCCCAGCTACCAAAAGGTGTAGCATCTGGGGTTGTAAAGGTATGAAGGTTAACAGGCAGTCCTCTAGATCAGAAGCAGCAAAGTTCACATTGAAGAAGCACACCAGCCTGGGTGATGATGAGGTGTTAAAGGAATCAGGTATCTCAGGCATCAGATCTCAAGGAAGAGAAATAATCATATAATTTTGAAATGAGGGAGAGTGCAGATTCAGAACACAAAGTCCGTCTGTGGACAACTGGGCATCCCCTTGCAGAGGGATTGCAAGGAGACAAGCCAGTCAGGGTACAGTGTAGCACTGGTTAAGCATACAACTTTCTTTTATTTCTTAAATATCCCCCCACTATCATCATCCCAGTTCTATCTTACAAATGTGGCTAGTCCAGAGGATGTACACTGGTACAGATAGGAACAAGAAATATAGGGAATCCAGGACAGATGAACCCCTCAGGACTATTGGTGAGAGTGGAGGGTGGAGGGAGGGTGGAGGGAAGGTGGGGTAAAGAGGGGAAACCTATCTCAAAGATCTACAGAGAACCTCCCTCCTGGGGGACAGATAACAGGGAAGTGAGTGAAGGAAGATATCAGACAGTGTAAGATATGACAAAATAATAATAAATTATTAAGGGTCCATGAGGGAAATGGGAGCAAGGTGGGAGGGGGATGAGGAGCTGATATCAAGGGCTTAAGAAGAAAGCAAATGTTTTGAGAGTGATGAGGACATCAAATGTATAAATGAGTTGGACATACAATGGATGCATATATGCATTGTGATTGTTGTGTGAGCCTTCAATGATATAAATATATATATATATGTAAAAACTTCAGAAATCTAAACTATAGAAGTGGATTCAAGGTTATTGGTGCAGATATCATTCACAAATTAGTATAGTCCTCCACAGAGCTGAACAAAATGGAATTATTCCTTCTGCTGCAATCAATTCTATGCAGATTTGGAATGGGGCCTCCAAAGTCATTGGACCTGGTAAAAGGTCAGCCTGGCAGGCACGGATTCTAATAGCTAAACTTACACACATGAAAAAGCAGACCAAGGGAGATACATTTCTCTCCTTTGTTCTCCACCAGTGCTCTTTCTTTTCATTTGTTTTGGACAAACCAATGAACTCAGTAGACAACTGAGTACACATGCCAAAGAAAATGCTAAAGAGTCTGAACCATGTTGGGTGGGGAAAGGCAGAGCAAGCGGCCATGGACAATCCAAGTTAACAGCAGGGTGGAGAAAATTCAGAGTATTTAAATATGTGGGTAATTGGAGAAACCCATTCTTTAGAATGGTTTTGTGGGAACCTGAACTTTGGAGGAACCTGAAGAGAGACATAGCTTTAAAAAATGACTTTAAAAGCTCAAGCAAAAATGGGAAATGCAATAATAACTGTGCTGGGCCAGCCTGAAATCAGGTACTATGGAATTCACAAGAAGGGTCTTTTCTTTTAATTTGGATTTAATTCAATTTTTCATTGATTTCTTAAGAGCAGGCTTCTGTTGAAAACTGGACATAGAGACAGTTCCTTACCCAAAGAATGGCTCTTCCTATCTGAAACAGAAATGATGTGGCCATCCATTAGGGGTTCATCATGCTACTCCCCACCCCCAACTTTAAAAGTGACATAATTCTATGCATGTTAATTGAATTGACGCACGAGAAAGATGTCAACACATGTTCTTCCAAAAGTTTCATGATGCGCCAGCTCCACTATGTTGATGCTAGTAAACTTGATAAGACCCTCAAATCCCTCAGCTTTTAAAAACTTTCTCCTTGGTTTGTTGAGAGAATTGCAGAAGCAAAGTGTTCTAACATTTTACCACATTCCTGTGCATTCTATAAGCATCAATAAATACTAATTATATGCTCATCATTATTAAGTGAAGTGGCCATTGTTATCGCCATTGTTATTAGGAAGCCCAGAATCTAGTAGCTTTGCAAAGTATCAGTTAAAACAGTTCACCTGGTCATAGATCAAATACAGTTGTATCTGTGAAGCTGACAGTAGAATTTGAAAGCAAAAACAAAAGTCCTTCTCTTCATGGACACAACAGGGGAGGTTGATCAAGTCAACCGCACTGCCAGGAAGTTCACTGCAATGTTTACATGTAAATGAGGTAATCTAGGCACCTGATTGAAATAAGTGGAGGGATGGGAGTATAGGCACAGAAGGATGGGAGTATAAGTGGAAGGATGGGAATATAGGCACATAGCCAATGGACCAATCAAAATAAATCTCTAAATGTGAAAGCTTTTAAGTATATGTAATTCTGGAAAGCAAAAGTTTTGGCATTTTGGCTTCCACTCATTTTTGGAAAATGCAGAAACTTGCTCAATACAAACTTCCTTCAATACAAAATGGGTCTTTCCATGGAAGGCATGAAATAAATAAGCAAAAATCTCACCAAAGCTTTCAGCTAATGTAAGGAATCTAAAGGGGACATCAATCTAATATGTAGCCTTCCTTTTTTGTTCACCTTTAGGTTGGTTTGAATTCATTACGCAAGTTATCTTTTTGTTTTATCTACATGTCATGAAGTACAGTAATTTTTGCCAGTGATTAAAAGAGAAAAAGATCTTTCAAGCATTAGAAGGTAGAATAAGTATGTGTCCTTTATTCTAATCTTGAAAACCAATTTAAGTATTCTGACTCAGGAAATTTTGGTCCCTCTGTTTTTACAGGAAGTCAATATTTTAAAGTACAGTAGACATATCCAATATGAACAGAATTTTTTCATACACACACATACACATTCTCAACTTTCCTAATGCTGCTATCCTTAAATACAGTTCCTCATATTATGGTGACCACCCAACCATGAAATTATCTTTGTTTCCACTTCATAGCTACTGCTATGAATTGGGTGAGTCTTGGGAAAGGGTTTTTTGACCCCCAAAGGGGTCGCAACCCACAGGTTGAGAACCACTGTGATAAATGATATCTCAAAGAATATTGTTTAATTTGCGGACACAATACAGTCTTTGTAGATAATCTCAGTTCTGATGGCTACATGGCATCTTTTATCTTGAATAACTCTTAAGTGAAACAAAAATACCCTTCATTTAATTTTTAATACACTAACTTATTCGAAAATTTTTGCACTCTGAAAAATATTTTCATCCAAATAGAGGCAAAAAACAAAGCATGTTGTCTGCACTAAAAAGGAAAATTAAAACCATTATCTACATTAAATTACCCTTTAAATAATGCCATGTGGGTATTTCATCTAATATTACCACTTTACTAATTCTCCATGTGCAAATGTAACACCTTTAGAAACCATTGCGTTCAATTGAGTTGATTCTGATTTTTTTTTCTTGATGCATTTTATATATGTGCTTGGGTCGAGTTTCATTCTGATAACTGGGGGGGGAGGGCTTCTAAATTTATTATTGAATTATTTTGTTCCTTGTCTCTCTACATTGACTATCAGAATTATTTATGCCAGGGATATTACTGATCAATATCATCTTATTGGTTATCTTATATTCCATCAGGTGATAGTGCATCTTATTTATTCAATTTTGTGATTATCAAATATTTAGAGTCTTAAATGTTGTGAGTCTTGTAACTAGCATGATCGTGAACTTGAGCGAGGGAAGCCTATTGGATCCCTTGCCTCTCTCTGCAAGCCTCTGTTGAAGGTTCCATGTTCTACCAAGATTGGTGTCTTACTCAAGACAGCAGCTCAAGTGGTCCCTATCCTGGATTTCACATCTCTTTGTGGAAAAGGAGGTAAAGCACCAGGATGCTTCACTGCTTCTGTGGTATCCCCAACAATTTTACCACTCTGTCATAAAGATGTTTTATTAAGATGTTTTATATTATCCTCATCTGAGTATGCCCTATGTGTGGGTGAGGAAGATGAAATAGGGTCCTGGCAACATACGATCTTTACAAATGCTGTCACTCAATGAAATTCGAAGTCCTGAAAAAGGTCTAGTGCTTCAGGAAAACACAGTGATCAGAGGAATGAATTTATGTTGCATTATGGGTAGTGGCACCACAAGGACTGTTGTTACCTAGGACAGTAACTCGTGGTTTCTGAGACACCCTCCTACCCAATGGATCTCTTCCTCCATCAGACCATGCAGCATTCTTAGGAATGCTTTGAAACCATTTAAGCATAGAAAAATCATATGACTGAGACAGCTATAAAATACTTCTGTGGAACATTTCTTAAATTTTCAAGATCCAACTCACTGCTATTGAGTCCACTCTGGAAGTGGCAGAATAGAACTACCTCTGTGGGTTTCCATATGGGGAATTCTTCATAGGAGCAGAAAGCTTAATCTTTTCCCAGTCGAGTAGCTTGTGGGTTTGAACTGCTGACCTGGATTTTAGCAGGTGAGACTGGACCAGCACTCCTTACACATATGAACACTGGCTGCAAAACTGTTTTGGTGTCACTAGCTCTAGCCCATAGTGACTTCCAGTGTGGCCCACATCCACCACTGACACCACTGGTCAGGGGTTCCTTTCACACGTCAAAGTGAATCTGTCGAGGAGGGGGGAAATATCTATGGACTCAAAGACTAGCACACATGCTGGTGATTTGCCCCACCCACAGGTGTCTTTGAGGTAGACTTAGGGCCTGCTTCTGCACAAGAGCACAGCTTGGAAAATCTTAAGGAATAGTTCGTCCCTGCACACATGGTGTTGCCATGAATTGGAATCCACTAGCAGGCAACTGTCAACAACAAGCCCAACATGTACACCCCATAGACCACAGGGCCTATAAGTCCAGAGATCAGTCCGTATTACAAGCCAAATATGTATGCCCATAGACCATAGGGTATGTATATAAGTCCACAGATAGTTGAGAAGTCCAGGGAATCTTCCTTGTATATCTTAACCATCAACCATGCAGAGAGAGGTCCAGGGACAATAGGGAGATGAAGCACTACAGGAAATTGGTGCTGCCGACATGAATGAGGTAAGCCCCATCTTTGGGGCGGAAGTAAACTCCATCTGTCCAACTAAACTTCAAGCTCTTTGTGGGACAGCATTATACCTGTTTCATCTCTGTGCTGATTTTACAATAGTATACGTTTCCTTTAGTCATATTGCTTATGGCTTAGAATCAATTCCCTAGCACCATGTCTAACATAAAGCAGTTGCTGTGAAAGCGTCAGCTGAGTAAATGAATTTTGTATTATATGTGGATTTTAATTATCCGCGATACAAGTGAACATGGAAAACACAGAGAAAGCATTCCAAATAACACCCAGCAGACATAGCAACAACTTTAAAAGTGCCTTTAGTGTTCTGTTGGAGAACATTAGCTTGGTTTTCTGCCTACACTGGCATTCCAGTCGGAACAATCTCATAAAGTCATGGAGTCTGTGTCCAAAATTTCAATCCTCAATTTTAAAAGATATACCACTTTAAAGTTCAAATCCTCTAACTTCTCATAAAGGAATTAAATAGCAGACTTTTAAAAGCAGTTTCCCACAGATAGGCAAGTGGCAATCAGAACAGGCAACATCAGAAAATAAATCTCAAGCTACTCCATCTGATGTATGTTTTTCCACCTGAGTTGATTCCTTTATTGAAAACTTTTCAAATTTATAAAGCTAAAGATCTAGGTAGAGAACTGCAGGTATATGTGCAACATTTCCTATTGCAAATGCATATAATTAAAATACCATGTAATTCTAGAAAATGAAAAGACAAAACAGCAAATGATATCAATTCCAAAATCAGCCTTCAACATAGAAACATATTTGATGACTTATCAAAGAGCAAAAAATGGCCCCCAATGACACCTATGCCCTTATTCTAGGATAGTTAAATAAATTTACATGGCAAAAGGGACTTTGCGGATGTGATGAAGGACTCTGAGATGAATAGATTGTCTCGAACTATCAAAGTGGGCTCAATGTAATCACAAATATATTTCAAATTGAAAGTGAGATGCAATCACAAGATGAGAGTCAAGTGGCTGATGGCTTTTTGCCTCTGAATATGTCTTCCATCTTCCCGTAAACAAGAAGTGTGAGTGACTTTTAGACACTGAAAAAGGAATTACACAGATTCTCCCCGGAAGCCATCAAAAGAAAGGATGATGCTGGATCCATGAGACCCATTTAGGGACTTTGCCCTCCAGAACTGCATGAGAAAAGTAATTTTATACCAGGTACATTTCTGTTGCTTTAGACCACCAAGCTTGTGGTAAGTGATCAGGGCACCAGACATGGAGTACGAAGGCCCCATACAATGACTTTGGAATGTCTTGACAGATAGTCATGTGGGATTTTTTTTCTCTATTACTTTAACAGTGTATAAGTATGTTGTTGCTATTAGCTTTTCTCACTCATGGAGACCTACTGTGTCAACGTGCTTGGTGTTGCTTAGCCCTGCATTATCCTTACGATCTTCACATTTAAACTCCCTGATACCTTCTCAAAGAAAACAAATTGGACAATGTTGACTTGCGAACCACAGGCTTTCATGAGTAAGTTTCAATAGAGACCAGGCTTTTCTACCTAGTCTGTCTTTAATTTGGAGCTCTATTGAAATCTAACCACTGTGGGAGATTTAGCTGGCACTTAAAAATATCGAGGAGAAAGATTTCAGTGTAATAGAAACGCCCAAGCTGCAGAGTATGGTAATGGACAGCAGGAGGTGGAATCACGCATGTCTTTTTGCTTATCATTTACCTAGATAATGAATCCCTTATTTGTCTTTGGACTTAATTTTATTCTATTACTACATGTATACATAATTGAATTCTCTATGGGAAAATTGCCTAGTATTTCAAATCAATCATTTCTTGCCTTTCTTCAGAGTTCATAACTAAATTAAAAGCTAAATGTTTGATTAGGCTAATCAAATGTTAGTTGTTATTTGTTTGTTTATTGATCCATCCCCACTTATCTTTTCATCTTTCATATCCCCTGCAATGCATTATGGAACATAACGATAGGCAAAAGATCTGTGTGCTTTCCATACTTCACATTTTCTCACACTTATTGAATAGTCCACTATTCTTTCATTGTGTTACATCATTACTTTTACAACAAACCAAAGACATATATGTGACTGGTTTGTTTCAAAATTGGTATTCTGCCTATTAAGTTTTTTTTTTAATACTTGATCAAGCTGCTTGCCTTGGTTTTTTATGTAAACAAGAGCTGGTAGCTCACACCAACCTCCTCTGGTTTCTCTGTTGTGGCAGAATGAAGGCCCTCAATGAAATGGATTGACACAGTGGCAGCAACAGTAAACCCAAGCATGGGAAAAGTTGGCCTAGATCTGGGTGGTGTTTCGTACTGTGTTGACACTATGGGTCACTCTGAGTTGGAATTGACTGGATGGAGTCGAACATTTACACCAACGTTAGGGAAGGTTACGCAAGTTACCACAATAGAACACTAAACTCAAGATCAGTTAACAGTAAGAGTACAGTCGTTGGTCTACAGGAGCACTTCCCTTCAGCCAGTAGCCAAGACTCTCCAGTCTTCAGCCTTTTTGCCAAGATTCCTGGGCCTTTTTCCCTGTGGGTCAGGAAGCCAGCCTGCTTCTCTAACTCACAGTTTCACGGTCTCAGTGTTGCTCCTCTGTTTTATCTCCTGGTCTCCATGCCACAGTACCTAGTGCTGCTGGACATATTCTTGGCCACTTCACACAGATATTTGATAGGAAATCTGTTCCATTGGTGACTACTCTTCAGATGGTCCTAGATTTATTTTTCTGTACTCCTGATGTAGCTCTTTTTTTTTAATGGCTTTATTAGCACTTCATCCACATGTCACACAATCCTATGAAGAAGAGTTGTGCAATTATCACAACATTCAATTCCTGATGTGGCTCCTAAACTCAGAGGAATGGCTCCAATAAAGTTATCATTTTTGTTTTTCAGCAGACCATTGAGAGTCTCAAGGGAACAGAGTTCTGGTTTGGTTCACACTCTACTAAAGTAGAACTTAACCTCATCTTAATGCTGCACAGTAGCATAACAGAGAACTCCCTTCAGAATGGGAATTATATTATATTATGGACACACAGATAAGAATTTATAATACACAAAAATAAAGAATAGGGGTCATATATTTACTATATTTAATCTTTTTGGGGAGGGCATCACTGCCCTCTGCTGGTCATGGGAGCTACCCAGCCTTGATCCTGGAGAGCTGCTGCTGGATTTGAACCACCAAGCCCGTAGGTTGCAGTCCTGCACTCAATCACTACGCCACAGGGGCTCAGCCACTACTTTATTTAATCTTAAAATTATTTATCCTTACAATAAATTTTGATATCTGGCAATGTAATATTTACATATTTTAATATCTAGCTCGCCTCATTTTGAATTTTATGTAATAGCACAAAATAAACTCCAAAGGATCTTTTAAAATAAAACTTTTTTAAACTTAATTTAAGGACCTGTTATTTTTAGAGCATGAATTTTTCCTATTCCAGAACTAAACATCTTTCTCTACTTATTTGCCTTCTTTCTAATTCCACAGTAATGTTTTATGCTTCTTTTTTTTCAGATAGGATTTGTATAGTTAGCCCTCTTTGAATATATTCCAGGACATATTTTATTTGAGAATCTGTTATGAATGGTGAATTTTATTCCCTTTATTGGGGTGGTGATTATAGGAATGTAGGCAATATAATAATGCCACATATTGATTTGTTAGCAACTCCCAGGCATAGTTCTCTTATTACCTCTAAAGCATTCAGGAGAGTGTCATGGGTTGTCATCATGTTTCCAAATAATCACGTAGATATGTTCATATAAATATATTTCAGCTAGCCACACAACCAAATAGTTCTAAAATTGCTCCTTAAGTGACAATTGGATCAAAA
The DNA here is from genome assembly GCA_004026705.1 of Nesogale talazaci. Taxonomy (NCBI): domain Eukaryota; kingdom Metazoa; phylum Chordata; class Mammalia; order Afrosoricida; family Tenrecidae; genus Nesogale; species Nesogale talazaci. The sequence goes on along the minus strand of PVJH01007064.1, from coordinate 12,746 downwards.
GGTTCTGGATGAAATACAATTATAGTCACTAACAAACACCGTTTGCTGTATGAGTGAATGCTTCCTCAAGAGTAATTTGCAAGGTTACTTTGTGTGTTTGGGTCCTACAACCAAATCTAAATTACAGTCGGAGAGCCAGTTTGAATGGGAGAATAAATGTGCAGGTACAAGTTATCTGATATCAAACACTGTCGATTCACATCAACGTGTTTTTGCCTGTTGATTCATTTGTCAGTGTTTTAATATGAAATTCAATCAAGCTTAATGCTTGTAGTAGAAGCCATGGAATCTAAATATTCTAAACAATAATCTTGTGTCTAAATCTAGAGAGTCATAAAGAGCACCCAATATCTTGTCATGGCAGTGAGGCTGGCATTTCCTTATTAAAAATGATTGCAGTCTCCTCTAGCTGACTTTTAGAACACAGCAATATCCATAAAATAACGTCTCCATGAAAGGGGAGTTTTGTTTTATTTATGTCTTTTTTGCCAACACAGAGATGTCATGCATTATTCATCTGATTGCTAGCTTTCTATGTGACATTAAGGTATTAAGTAGACATTTATGATTATTCACATCTAATCACATGTACCCATACCATTTCATATACAGAACAGGTTTGTTGTTGCCGTGAGGTGCTGTGGTGTCAGTTCCCCCTCATGATGCCCCTATGTATACTAGAAAGAAAAGCAGCCTCACCATTCTTATTATGCTGGAGTCTGTCCTTCCAGCCACTGTGTCAGTTCATCCTGGGAAGGCCCTTCCTCTTTTTCCCCGCCCATCTACTTTACTATGCATGATGTCCTTCTTGAAGGACTGGTTTCTCCCCATAGGAATTAACAGAAAAATTATATGTGTGTGTACACATATAATTTATATATGTATATCATATACTATACATTCGAGTTGCACATTATAGATTTTATGGCCCTCTCTACATTTCAGTTCTTGAGAATGTACCCTTTAGTGGGATATTATATGAATATAATTTTATTATTAGATGCACTTCATAATAGTGCAAGACTCTAGAATGTTGATGTATCAGGAAAAGAAAATCCATGTAATATAAGTAACAATCCAATTTCATTTCCAATTCATAACATTAACTGCCATTTACTTATTTATTTACTTATCTACTAATTTACTTATGCATACTTACATACATGCCAGTGACTGGAGCAATGAGAGTGTTGAGGCAAGGAAGAACTAGTGGGCTTCCTTCAGAAACCTCGGGTTTGAAAATGCATACCTTTAGATTGAATATTTATTCAGAAATCAGATACTCATTTTTTTAATTTGCTTGTTTGAATTCTACCAGACCTGATATTGATGGTCCATGGGTTAAATACTCATCCTCTTTTCAAGCCATAATTGCAATATCTGGAATGACTCTCTGCAATCTGACATTAGGTGCCTGAAAATGTTTCCTTGGTGATAGTTTTAATATTGGATTATTTTATGATGATAATTTAATACTTAATAATGCTAACACTACTAATGATTTTAATTATATTTTAAATACATGTCAACCCTATTATGATTCTGTGAACAAAATTTTGCTTAAAGCTAAATGCTTCCTACTAGAGCTTATATATATGTAAGTTGAGATTCATGTAAACACTTTTTTTTCTCTCATGTTTACTTGAATGCAGGAAATATCAAAAGGCAATTGAGGAGAAAAATAATCTCTGTACCAAACAGAATTGTTCAACCTTTACCCACTTCAAGAGCTATCAGATGACCAGGAACTGATAGCATTGAAGAAAGAATTCCAAGTTGCAATGAGAGTAGTGAAGAACAAGACTCCAGGAATCGATGTAAGATCATTTGAAAAGTTTCAACAAACTGATGAAACACCAGAAGCATTCACTAGCCAATGCCAAGAAAGCTGTATGTGAACTATCTTGCCAACCAACTGACAAAGATGTCTATTTATGCCCATTTCAAAGAAAGGGGATCCACCCCAGTGTGGAAACTGTTGAACAATCTCATTAATATCACCCAAAAGTAAAATTTTGCAGCCCATAATTAAAAAATGGCTGCAGGTGCACCTCCTCAGGGAAAATTCAAGTCACATTTAGTAGAGGGTGTGAGATGAGGCATATTATTGCTAATGCCAGATGAATCTTCACTAAAAGCAGAAAATACCAGAAAGATATTTAATCATATTAACTTTCCAAAGGCATTCAAATACGTGCAGCAAAAGAAACCAGGCTTAAAATTGAGAACAATCCGAATTCCAAAACACTCATGCAGGACTTTCACATGAACCTAGGGGCAGTTGTTTAAGCTAAGTTAAAAAAAAAAAGCTGTGTGGTTTAAAATCAGTAACAGTGTGCATCAGGGCTGCTTATTTTTATTCTACTTATTCAATTCATATGTTGAGAAAATAATCTGAGAAGCTGGATAATATAAAGACAAACATAATATCAGATATATTCTGATCTCTTAACATCCAAACTATTAACAACTTGCACTATATAGAGGGAAAAAGCATGCTGGCTGAAAGCAAAACTCTTGCTGATGAAAATTATACTGCAGACTTCACTACAGGTTGCAAACCATTGTATAGAAAAAACACTCCCTACAACTGGCTCAATAGACAACATCCAGAAAAAACCAGAGAAAAAATTGGCACTGTTGAGGCCTTGGATCCACTAACAATGTTCACTGTCATACAAGATTTTTTTTGGATGTTTTCTTTGGGGGGGGCATCACTGCCCTCTGGTGGGAGTATGAGGGCCAGCCTTGCTGCTGGAGAGCTGCTGCTGGATTTGAACCACCAACACAGGGGGCCGCTGTCTTGCACACAACCACTTCACCACTGGGGCTCAGCCCAACACACAAGATTTTTTTAAAGAGTTAAAAACCAAATATGCCACTTTGAGAAATAAGGTGGATCCAAATCAAGCCCTATTTTCAATAGCCGCCTAGACATTTGAAAGTTGGGCAAACAATAAGAAAAACTACAGAAGAATTGAGACATTTGAATTATGATGTTGGTGAATTATAATGACAGTATATGGACACTATGAGACCAAACAAATCTGTCTTGGTAGTACAGTCAAAATGCGCCTTAGACATCTCACATACTTTGGATATGTTGCCAGGAGAGAACAGTCCTTGGGAAGGAACACCAGGTCAGTAAGGTAGAGGGTCAGTAAAAACTGTGATTATTCTCAACAACACAGTGTCTGCAATAATAGGCTGCAATACAACAACAGTTATGAGGTTGATGCAGGCCAGGCAATGGTTTCCTTTGTACACAGGGTCAAGTGAGTCACTTACTAGCAAACAACAATCTCTTGCTACTCAGGGTCTAGTCCAGTATATAGGCTAGAATCCTTGGCCGCTACTGCTGTTATTGCTTCTGCTTATCATGTAGAAACACGATAATCCAAATCCCCTGGGTTATATAGAGATTTCTCCTTGCCATTTGAGTTGATGGTACTGATGCGTGATAAAGAGGAAAAAGTAGAAGCTTCCCCTGTGAGTTTCTAAGATTATAAATCAATACACCTTTGAATGTTCTTTTTTTTTTTTTTTTTAACCTTCAGCCTCTCATTTTTCTTCAATTCATTGAATGCCATGATAAACATCCATTTATTCCCACGGCATGCTCATACCTGGGCATCCCTTGTGAGTTTACTCTCAGTGAATGTTAGGACAATTTTATCACTACACATGACAGGAACCCATCATGCTCTTCCCTGACCACCAGTGAACGGGATCCTCACTGGCCATTCAGGAAGTCATCTTCAAATCTCATATTCAACTCTTGCTTCCTGTAATCATCTGTCACTGCCAGTTCAGGAGGGAAGACTCAGAGGTGAATATTGAAGATTATTTGTGAATGTTCTTAGGATCACTGACTATGGAAATAAAGGGAAGGGGAGTATATAGAGAGAACACTGAACACAAAGGGTGATCCAAACCTTTTGGAAACTCTGAAGCTAGAATGATCTTTCAGTTATGCAAAGTTGAGGGACAGACTGCAGACTGCTAGACTCCAGTATTCCACCATGTTCTCGTTCTCTCACTTTTTCGGGGGAATTTTTATCCTGGATGTATTCTGTGCTACTGTCTCTCAGGGACGTACATAATTGTGTGAATTTGAAGAAATGGACTTCGGTACACAAATCCTACCACCCGAGTTCACCTATGACATATATGCTCAAACTATTGTATCTGAATCAATAGCACCTCAAAAGATAACTGATTTCAGCTTATCTTCCATGACTGACAACAACTGGTATCAATAACACGTGCAAAGCAGAGAACATATTGGCCAGGTGAGAAGGGGTTAATCCCTGAGCCTTCTAGCAGTTTCCCTTACTTCTCATTCCCTAAATTTCCACCTGGCTTGTTCTATCCAACTATATCCCCCTCTTGTGAAAATACACATCTCCACCTCAGGTACACTGTGTCTCATTAATGTCTCTAGATGAGTTTTATAAATCCCCAGGTGATCCTTATGCAGTGGCTATGCTGGGGGAGGGGGTGGGGTGTTCCCATGAAAATACATATTCTCAGTCAGAATGTACCAGTTCAAAACATTGCTAATCTCTGACTGTCACCTTTCAATTGACCATTAATGTAATCCAGCTCTTGTGTGACCTCTTTCCAGTGAGTCAATTAAGCTAAACAATGATAGTCAACAAATTCACTTATCTTTAGAGCTACTTGTTCCTCAGTAGTTTTTTAAAAGACTGGGGAGTATGAGCCTGTTAACCCATTCCTTTTTAAAGGTATGTCATCTCACAGCACAGAATGAGTTAAAAATGGACTCTTATCCCAGATAAAATGCTGCTTGTCCCACAGGTGGCCAATGATGCAGCTCCAAACCTCACCTGGTTTCCTGCTCATTCAGATCCTGTCTAGTCCCAAGGGCACCTGTTTATTGAGAAGTAGACTATCGCTTGTTTCCTTGTTAGAGTTGGGCAATCATCAAGCAGTGTTCTTGGAAGCAGGGGAGGTTGAAAAACAGGAAGCAGAGAGAAGTCATGCCTATATGCAACTGCAGCAATATCCTCAACTGTCCTCAGAGCTGTACTGAGAGTAGTTCAACATACCCCAGCCCTTGTCCCTATGCTGCGACACTAGTCACTGTGGAGGAATTAGCTCTCTGCAGTTAGGCCATCTCCAGAGGTCTCTTGAGGAATGTTGGCGATTACACTGCAAACACTGAGGAAGGCAAGACACCCCGAGATGGGAGAGGAAAAGAGTATCACATGTCTAACAAGAGATGCCTTTAGCCTTTCTATGCCCCATTTCGTCTTTTGCAAAATGGAGATGCGTAAATTGACCAGCAAGCACTTGTTAGGGAAACTGAGGTTCTGTCTGTCCCTACCGGCAGAGGCTGCACTCTTAATTGTGCCATAAAGCATCTATTCCTGATGAATTATTCAAATCATATTAAAATGTTCTACCTACTCCTGGTTATTTGTTGTTTTTAGTTCTTTAATCATTACCCATCCCCTTAGAGATAGTAATGGTTCTTTCATTGATATTTGTAGTCTTAATGATTTTTAAATGAAAATCTGGCCCCATTAATTTAGGGTAATTGATAGGATTACATCAAATAGCCTTGGAAAATATTTACTTACTTATCAAGTACTTCCTATCTTCAAACTGGCAGCGTGATATAATTCTTTATATTAATGTTAAGGTTTTTAATGAGTAACTAATTAAGAACATGAGACACCAACCATTCTTTTCTTCCTCCATCAAATATTGTGTTGGCCATTCTCCAGCATCTGTCTTATGTACATGAAGCTTGAGCACACACCTTTTGTGCATTTATTTCTAAGTCTTAGGCTCTCAATTCTGCCTTTCTATATAAGAAAGATTTTTGAGCGTTTACTAGGATGAGCCTTTCTCCTCCGATAGAGTTGCCATCTCCAAAACCCACAGAAGTAGCTCTGCACTGCTGCACAGGGGCTCATGAGCAATGGTTCTCAACCTGTGGGTCGCGACCCCTTTTGGAGTTGAATGACCCATTTCACAGGAGTCACCCGAATCTCAACAGTTGTAGAATTACAGCTATGAAGTAATAGGATTGAAGTAGTAATTATGAAGTAGCAGAATTACAGTTATGAAGTAGCAATGATAATAATTTTATAGTGAAGGTGTCACCACAGCATGAGAAATTGTATTCAAGGGTTGTGGCAACTTAAGTCTTTGTGACAGAATTGAAGAGAGAAAGTTCTTGTACTTGCTCTTAATAATACTGTTACTATATCCTGGTGGAAGAAAAGATGAGTAAACTATTGATAAATGCACTGTAACTAGTTCCAAGACTTAAAAATATCCATTCAAGATAATAATAAACGCAAATCAAACTTACTGCCTTCATATTAATGCTGACTTATAGTGGCCCTATTGGAAAGGGTGGGGAGAACTGACCCCCAAAGATTTCTAAGCCTGTAACTTTTTATAGGAGTAGAAAGTCCCAAATATTTCTCACAGAGGGGTTGGTAGTTTGAGCTGCCAACCTGGAAGATATGAGCCTAATGCAAAATTATACATATATGAGGGGGGTAGCTCCCTCCCCCTCAAAAAAAACAGCAACAGAGAAATCTCTGCTATAGGGTGCTTTCATAATAATGTGTTTTCCCCTTTAGGTGAGCAAGAATGTAAGAACATATGTGACAAATCTATTACTTGTAATGAAGAGTTCTTTGAAGGTGATGAGGTTGTTTTGTTTTAAAAACAATTAAACACCAGGGTAGTGATGCCACAAAAAAAATAAGTACATAGAGTTGAAAAGAAAATTATGTGTTTTTCAGGGGCACCCATCATATAATAACTTCCTAAATCCAAAAAAAATAAGAAAGGCCCACCTACCCCTATTATTTAACTATTTGAGAAAAAATATCAAGGACTCTTGAAACTTCAAATATTTGATACATTTCTCTGATACCTTATTTGTTACACTTCCGTAGTCTTTCTGGAGTTCTGTTTCTCCTCTCTCATGCAGTGAGGCAGGGCTGACCCACAGGGACCCTCTAGAAGAGGGTAGAAGAGCCGCTGCAAATGGCAGATCTCCAAGACCATAACTTTTTTTTGAGGGTAGGGTATCACTGCCCTCTGGTGGTGGGAGTAGGAGGCCCAGCCTTTGCTCCTGTGGAGCCGCTGCTGGAATTGAAACTCCATCTCAGTGGGCCACAGTCCCACACACAACCACTACATTGCCGGGGTTCAGGCCAAGACCGTAACTCTTTATGAGAATAGAAAGTCCAAACTTTCTCTTGAGGAGTCATTGGTGGTTTCAAACTGTTGATCTTAGAGTGAGCATCCCCATATATAACCGCTAAGTCACCAGGTCTCTGGATATTTCTCCTAAGGTTTATTAAAAAAAAAAATCGTCAAAAATGGTTCTCATTTGGACTCACACTATTGCTTCCTCTTTAAAACTGCTCAAGTATTATTGTATATACTATATTAGGAGGAGATATAAATGAATAATATGAAATTGTAAACAAAGTTAAAACCAAGGCTACTCTCGAATGTAGGATACGGAAGGATTTTGTTTTATTTTTTTGAAATTCAGAAAAAATTATTTTCTACATTTTATTTCTCAGGTGTTTCATATTATCTTTTATTTACATGCTCCTTCATTTTGCTTCATTTGACCAGTTCTATTTTGTGTGGCTTAATAAAGAATAAAAGTGCAGCATAACTATTTTAATATATTTAAATTCAAGAGAGCATTTAGGTATACCAGTATAACATAAAAGGTTTTAATGTCTAATAAACATTAAAATGTGCTTTTATGTGAACTTAAACAATTTCTCTCTCTCTCTCCTCTCTAACAACAGTGTGGAAAGTAACCCCTTGAATCTTGTCTCATAAGCTTTATTTCAGAGCACTCTAGTTCTAAATTAGGACCTGTTATATCCACTGAGTATTTGCCAGTGTGAGATGAAGACTTCTGAATGAGAAACAAAATGGAAGGCCAGCATGCCTTTATTGAAATCTTCAGCTGATCAACTCATCTGTAGAGTTGTACCAACATATCTAGAACCAAATAATTTTTATTAGAACCATCCCCAAATTTTATTTAATTACTTTGATTGAGTATTGTAGTTACTCCTTGAGAAAAAGTGTTCAATTTAATTAGGGGTGTGTTTTTTATCTTAAACAGATCTTCAACTTAATTTATTTTCTTTTAATTACAATATTGAAATATATCACTCCATTATTAGAAAGCAACAGTTAATTTTATATCTTAATACAGAAATTGGGGCCAATAGCTAGGTAACTGCATGTGTCAACTATGTAAATGAAACTTTCAATTTTTAAAACATTTAAACTATATTAGTAATTTCAAAATGATACCTGTAATGAATATATTTTTACAGTTGAAGAAAAAGTCTCATGATTAGATCACTTCTCCTTTTTTTTTTCAGTTTTCATAACTCCAGAAATAGTGAAAAATGTCTGTGTATCCTAGAGTTGATTAAACTTTCCTCTTGAGTGGTGTATAGCCAATTGAGATGATAATCTGTTGGTGCAGTTGCAGTTAGACATCAAGGAGTTGGCTTTTACATAGAGCAACTATCTATACAACAGAAGAAAACCCTTCCCAGTTGCACACCATCCTGACAGTCGATGTTTTAGTCCTTTGTGGGCACCACCGTGCCATTGATGTAAATTTCATTTCTGCTAACTAGACTCAGTTCCTTAAAAATAGACAAGAAAATGGCTGAGCCCCGGTGGCATAGTGCTTGTGTGTGGGACTGCGGTCCACTGGGTTGGCGGTTCAAATCCAGTAGCAGCTCTCCAGGAGCAAAGCTGGGCCTCCCACTCCCACCAGAGGGCAGTGATGCCCCCCCCAAGAAACCACACAGTGACATAGCATAGTGCTGTGATCCTTAAGTCTAAATCTATAGGCCACTCCTTTATGTAGACATCTGTCTAAGAATGACACTGGCTTAAAGTGCTCTGCCTGTTCCTTAAACATTTACATCAAAAAAATATGTGTTCAAAGATGTATTCAAATGTACATCCATCCCTAATTGTTATCAATGCATATCCCAAGCCAAACATTTTACTTCTGGTAATTTTATCTTTCTAGTAAGTTCTTAGAATAATTTGAAACTCAAAATTAATGTGATATTTTGTGATTTATTCAATACTTCTGATCATTTTACCTATTACTTGAGAAATAATACATTGATTTTCTCTGACACAATCTCTATTTAATCGTGCAGTTGATGCTGAACATTGTAATTGTACAAAATTAGTCATTTCAAATACACTTAACAACATCTTAAATATCTGTGTTCCTGAAAAATACATTGTGTTTTTAGTTCTGATATTTTCCTCAATAGTTTTCTTATGATTAGATTAAGTATCTAACATACGAACTAATTTAAATATGTTACACATTTTCCCAAACAATACCATATTCATTACCCTGAATACTCTCTTATAAAATTCAACTTCAACAATTGGTGCTGCTTGTATGTGTAAATATACGTGTGTCACGTTACCTTGGGTGGAGTGGAGTAGAAAGTTAAGAAAGTACTGAAACGCAAAACCTATGAGACAAATTGATTATTGCTCCAACTGAACTTTTTTCACGAAGTATAACTGCACTGTAGCAAATCAAGATTGTAATCTTTACAGAAGAGACTCCCACCTGTTCCAAGAATACTGGATGTGTGTGTATGTGTGTGTCAACTGTTGACCTTTTCATTAGCAGTCCAGGGATTAACCTCTTATCCCATGCAAAGTCCTCAGAGTTAATACAACCATCCCAAATTTTCCACCAAAAAAGTTGTTGTTCAGAAACTGCATGACACACACCAACACAAATACACCACAGATAAATCTGGAAATCGTTGTTTGCTGGTATTCACCTCTTCGATCTATATTTATGCTTAACTTTGCATTCATGCTAGAATGTTTGAAATAAAGAAGATCTTTGAATGATTTCTGGACTGGCCTTCACCTGGTAATGGCATCATGTAGAGAAGTAAATACAGAAAAGGAGGAGGGAATTGAAGGTTAAGGTAGCTGGATTGAAATGTCCACAAACCCAAAATGTGGTGCCATGGAGTCAATGTCCACTCAGAGAGACCCTCTAGGACAGGACAGAAGTGTCGCTGTGGGCTTCTGAGACTGTAACTGTGTACAGAGTTCCTCCCGAGGACTGGCTGGTAGATAATTTCAAACTGCTTCTAGATGGTAGCCTGACACAGATTGCCCACACCCCAAGATGGAGTGCCATGAAAATACTCCTGACTTAAAAGCCTAGAAACTGTTAGAATCACGTTGCTGCTGTGGATGGGTTGTTGGACATTGACAGGCGCTACTCTGCCCCATATTCTTCATATGAGACATGAAATTACGAAATGGTAAAACCTTTGCAGAGCCCCCAATGTTTACAATTCAATGATGGATGCTTCCTCGGGAATTGTACTTAATGGACAGGTGGGTGCGTTGTTTTCCATTTATTTCTGACCACTTGTTCCCTATAATTTGGTCATGTGGAATGACTTGATTCTTATGGATAATCAATCTTAAGTGGAAATTACTAATGAATCTACAGTTCATTAGGCATTTTGCTGTTTCCATAGTTTTTAAATAATGCGATTAATAATAGTCCTATATTAACAAGCAATCTGAGTAAGCAGTACTCATTCTAGAAAACTACTTCACATAAAGTAGTGTGTATGTGTGTATGTGTGTGCATGCGAGTTTTCCAGGGAACAAATTATCAGTAATAATTTTCAGGATGTTTAATTCCTCATCCATCAGTGACAGCATTGTCCAGACACAATAGGGATCATGTCTTATATATTACCATATTTCTAGCATTTAGCACAATAGTACAAAATGTATAGCATTCAAAAATGCCGAACTAAATTTCCAAGTGTTCCTAAAGGATGACTTCTAACTGAATATAATTCTGTTGCTTAACCCTTGCTCTGAAAGATGATGAAGTCTTAGGAAGATATAATTTAGGAGAGAGAATAACATTAAACACCACTAGGCTGCTCATGCAAAATTTCCCATAGGATGCCAAGGAGGCCATGTGCTTGTTGAAGAGGAATTTTTCATTTCAGACTCTTATCAAATGAGTCTTTTTTTGGGGGGGGGGCATTATGTCTAAACTACAGTATGCAAACATTCCACCTCCCTTTCTCTGAATGAGCACATTCTCATCCTGTGAGATGTGGATTACCATTTGTCAAGTTCCTTAAGACTTTCCCATGAAAAATTTTACGAACACCAGAAAACATTGCATGTCTCTCATTCTTTCACACTACTTTATGAATTTGGATACAGATTCTAGGATTAAAGCATAAGGGGATTGAATAGGAGGTAACTGCCTCACCAAGAGAAAAATTCTTCCCACCTAGTCCCATGCATTTGCACAATGCTAGGGCTACATGGATCAGGAGGCAGTTGTGTGAACAGAACATGTTTTAGAATCAGGGAAGGTATACATATGTCAGAATTCTTTGTTCTCATCATGGTTTGTTTTCAGTTTGCTTCCTTACCACATCATCAGAGAAGCTGAATTATATGAAGCAGAATGCTGTATCCAGATTGTAGGAAGGCTTATGAACACTCTGAGATTTGTAGATGACACACCCCTGCTTGCTGAAAGTGAGAAGGGCTTGAAGCACTTGCTGATAAATATCAAAATAAGAGTTGTAATAAGGCCACACAAGGGTCCTTAAGATTATTAAAAAGCTAGGATGTTACTTTGAGGACTAACCCTGACTCAAGCCATGATGTTTTCAATTACCTCATATGCATAGGATGATTGGGCATTTAATAAGGAAGAGCAAAGAAACAAATGCATCTGTACAGTGTTGCTGGCAAAAAACATCAACAATACCCTGGACCAACAAAAGAATAAACAAATATGTCTTGGAAAAAGTTAAGCCAGAATACTCTTCCAAGACAAGGTTGCTGAAACTTCATCTCACATACTTCAGACCAGTCCCTGGAGAAGAACATCATGCTCGGTAAAGTGTCGGAGAATTGGAGGAGAAGGAGGCCATCAGCAAGATGGATTGACTCATGGCTGCATCTATGGGCTCCTATCATAAGAACACTTGTGAAGCAGACGCAAGACCGGGCAGTTTTTCATCCTGTTGTACACAGAATCACCATATGTCAGAACAGATTCAATGACAGCACCAAACAGCAACCACAGGGCTTCCTTGTGGATTTGCTTTTGAGTTTGTTTGACGTTATGTTCACGCTGACGTTGTGTTCTGCCTGCCTTGCGTCTAGTCTCACCTTCACACTAATAGAGTCTCTAGTTTGCAACCTAAAGGAATGTTCCCAGTTTCCTATCTCAGCTAAGATTGATTGTGTAGCCTAATACTGGCCTGGATGACATATGAGGAAGTTCTTGAGTAGAGGATTATGGGAAGGCCTTCAATGGAAGTGACTCAGGTGGCATTCAGTGTTTTGCTTTGCTGCCTTCTCCTTCTTCCACATTGGAACGTTAACATGATAATCTGTCCTCAGCTGTCACAAGATAGTGGACTCAAGATCTAGTCTTAATGTCCTGTGTCACTAAATCATCTCTATATCTAGAGTTGCTGTCCCCTAGGAAAAGTGTTACCCACCCCCACCCCCCAAGCCACTGGAGAGTAAGTTTTCTTGAATATTAAGTAGAGTCTATTGGCAAACTCATAAAAATGACTAGCTGAATGAGTGATGCATTTGATAAAGATATATAGAATTAAACTATGTAAATACACAGGAAGTATATT